>CM047427.1:43531999-43734499 GCA_026168455.1 Theocolax elegans | reverse complement strand
AAAAAAAAAAAAAAAAAAAAAAAAAAAAAAAAAAAAAAAAAAAACGCACAGACACACACACACTTATATATATGTCATACATATATATATATATCATATATATGACATATATATAACATATAAATGACATATATATAACATATATATAACATATATATATAACATATATATATATGACATATATATATATGTTGAATTCTGAATTCTTAGATACGGCGGCGGCAGCGGCGGCGGCGAAATATTTATATATTATAGAGATATATATATATATCTCTTTGCGGCCACTTCTCAAACAACTTGCTAACAGTTTTTACCTCTGTAGGCGTTCTCTCACGGGATGGAAAAAATTTCGTCTCTTTCTATCTTTCGCATCTCCTATGACGCTATCTCTTTTTGTTGCCATCAAATGAAAAAGAACGTGGAAATAGCAAAAATTCGAGAATCGGAATTCAACAAGCAACTTTAATAACATCGAATTTCTCCACTATGCACTTATGAATTCAAACCGGATTTATTGTAAAGTGAAAACTTATATAAAAAATAGATGTGAGATTTGTAATTGCATAAATAGATAGTATAATTTTAAATGTACGAAAATATAAAAAATCTGAGGGGTTAGTTAGCTGTATAATAAGGGCTTACGCGCCTGCATACTTGCGTGCAGGCGCTATCGCGCCTTTTGATATTAACAAAAATAAAGAACCGGTAATATTAATTAAAAAATTAAAAATTAATGATAATGGCCAATATTATAATATATATAATAAATCAAATATTTCAAAAAATAAAAGCAAATTAGAAAAAATAAAAAAACGTTTCCTTAATAAAAACGAAAAAACATTGGAATTTGTAAGTAAATAAAAAATTATAAGTTTAATAGCAAATATGCAGTTTAAAGAAAAATTAATTTATGAAAATTACTTAGGTTGTATGACGGAAATTTGTGAATACTGTAAGGCCAAACATTTTTTATTTGAAAAAACAACAAACAAGAAATTTTCCAATTGCTGTCACAAAGGAAAAGTAGAACTATCAGAAAATCCTGTATATCCTGTATATGGATAATTTACTATTTCGGCACCCCAGCAGCCATAATAATTGATCAAGGCAACCATTTCCAAAATAAATTATTAGAACATTTTGCAAAGATTTTCGGTAGAAGCAAATGTCGCACCACAGCGTATCATCCTCAATCACAAGGCGGAATCGATCGGATGCATCATACGCTAACCGAATATTTAGGCAAATATACAAGCAACGTCAATGATTGGGAAAAATGGACAGCATTATGCCAACACGCTTATAATTGCACCGAACACGCAGCAATCGGTTACTCACCGTACCAACCATTTCCAACCTACAATAACTACGCAGCCGATCTCACTACTAACTTGACCCAATTACAAACAATTGCCGCAATGAATTTGATACAAGCAAAATATAGGTCGAAGTATTACTATGATAAAAAACTGAATGTACAGCACTTTAGGGAAGGAGAAATTATACGACTTGTCAAAGATCCCCCCCCTCTCCCCAATAGGCAAATTTTATACGGAATACGAAGGATCTTACGAGATTATAAAGATAAACTATAAAACGCGAAACGTTACGATATAAAACGGATCCGTCATCAAAACCGTGCACATGAACAAAATAAAAAAGCATCCAACGTTATATTAGAACATCAAGACGAAGGGCATTAACTACAAAAATAGTACCGGTAGCGAAAGAGGGAAGGAGCATAATAATAATGAGAGTGAACACAAATGAAATATAAATAATTAAATAACAATAAGAATAACAATTAACATTAAACAACAACAAGACAAGTAAATTAACGGCGAATAATAACGTGACCCATGAAAGCGCTCTGCATCTTATATGGTATTTCGCAAATGCGCAGGCTAAAGCGTCGAAACCAGGACACCGGTGTCGTGCTGCATGATAAAGCGCCGCCGTCTTTGTCGCCGATGTGCGGTGACGTCACAACTTTGTAAGCGCCAGCGTCCCAGGGAATCCAAGAAATTGCACCTCCCGGACACATACACGTGATGACTTGTACGCCGAACTGTTCCAGTCGCACTGAGAGTGACTCCTAAATTGATCACCTGATGATAGACAAAATCACGTACATGTACTAGGATACCCGGTCGTTGGACCACGATCTCGAAGCGTATATTATGCAGACGCAGAAAATCGGGTGTCACAATCAAGTTCTTGTGATGGTGAGGCGTGGAACAACCATGCGACCAGGCGTCCCCAGCCGCCCGCATTTCACGAACGGAATTGGCGAGAATTTTGCAGAAATCCCAACCACAGTCTTGGTGCACGAACAACCATAACTTACATGCACCTTCTAAACCCCAGTGCAGCAAGTTACAGGAGTCCAGGAACCCATCCTCTGGATGAATTTCTGAAAATGATTCGTGTTTAGACAAATAGAACGTCGGCACGTTGATACCGACCGAGGGTTCTATATAGCGGTTATGCCGCCAGTGAATATGATGCGGAACAGCCTCGAAGCACAAGCGCCCGCAGCCAGGCATCTCCTCGAAATTCATGCCGTAAGCCCGAAACTGCCCCAGGGTACTCACCCGCGCAATCGCGTCGACGAGAGCCTTTACGGCAGCATCCAGACTCACCGGAATTTCCCGAGGTCCCGATATCTGGAAAAGAAAGAAAAGATCCGATTGAATAAGACACACCCAATAGATCGACAATTATAAACCAAATAATGGCTGCACTTACCATTAACGAAGGGACGATGCTAGCACGGCCACCTCGCCGCGACGGCAGAGCCTTATCATTGACAAGTAGCCCTTTGACGTTAGTGGATCGCAACTCGAATAAAGAAAACTCCACCTGTTCGTCGAAGACCAGGGCATCAAAAGACCGTCCGACGTCCGCATCAGGGAACTGAGAATAATTGAGTCAAACACAGTATAGAATATGCAAACTAAACAAATAATACAATAGTATAACTTCTAAATCTACAGCAACTAAACAAAACTATAATTTTCATACAATTTACGCAGGGATCTTAACAGACGACCTTAACAGAAACACAAACGAAAGTCATTATACGTGAAACAACAAAAAAACAAAAAGTAAAACAAAAATTGTAAATTGAAAAATTACCTTATTGCTTTTATATCATACTAAAGATCCGTAGCACGGACATATTACTGCGACTAACAGACTCGCTCAAAGCACGCATTATTTATTAATTTTTTATTAACCACATATTACCAAACCATCAAAACAATTATAATTACACAACTATTATTATAAATCACAAATTATACTATTTTATAATTACATACACACGAAACATCAATCGTATTAATTAATAATATATAACTAGCAAAAGCAGTTGAATACTAATTCATGAATAAGAATTCGGCGGTTAGCGAACTGTAGCGCGATCCTATTAGCGCGGCCAACGGACGCGCCATAAGCACTTACAACTGATTAATACCACTGGAACACAAAAAAAGTGGCAGGACCCAGAGAGTAGATGTATTATTTCTTATGTATTTTGACGCGCTGAAACCGAATCCGGGCGCAGAATTGCTCTAGATCCCTTCATTTTTTTTAAATGAAGAAAAACCACCTGGACTATCGGAAAATCCAATTTTTAGAAAGGAAAAAGTGGGTGAGTGTTCAGTGTAATAGATTAGGAAAATTGAAACATACTAAAATATCATTTCTCATGTATTTTGACACGCTAAAATTAAATCTGGAGTTTATTTTACACGTAAGCTATTTGAATTTGGAAAATATGCTAGAAAACTGTGAAAATTGTAGAAAATGGTGAAAATTTGCATTGAAGAGTCCGCATTTATTAGGCAATACATTTTTTTGAACTTATATCGTGCATGATTTTTATACATTTTGACTTTATCTTCGCCTGTGTCTGTAACCAGGGCACCTCCACGTGGTGACGGCGGGCAGCAGTCCCACACTGGCAGAGTTCCTGGGTTAACGGCGATTATGCCGTCATGACAGGCACAGGTGATAAGTGCGTTACGATGCAGGGATTCGGAACTCCAGTATCGGCGGCTGGTCAGGGTGAGCAGGCGGGCCCGCAGTCGTCGTCATCAAGTGACCGCAGTTCTTCATTGGTGGGAAACTTGGCCTCTGAAGGGTTTAATGTGACAAGAAACTCCAGTACACACAAGTGTAATAAAAGCGGTAATGAGTTTTGCTATGTTTGTGGAAAATATGAAATCAAAAAAAATCGAAGAAATTTATCTGAAAGTTTAAAATTAATTTATAGAGATTGCTTTGGTGTAGACGTGGAGAATCAAGACAAAAACTGGGTTCCCAAAATCAATTGTAATAGTTGCAGAATCATGCTAAAACGTTGGGACAAAAATACAAATGTAAAACTTTTACAGATTACAAAACTTGTGGAATGGTCTGAGTCAACATCAGAAAATGACTGTTATTTCTGTATGACGAACACAGAAGACCATTCCTCACGTACAAAAAATACAATCAAATATGCAAATGTCTCTTCTGTGAAGACACCAGTTTATGTTGAAAATGTTACTAAAATGGGCGATGAATTTATGGACATTGACAACTCATTGCCTGAAGAAGAAATGCAAATTGATGAAAGTTCCAATGGAGACAGTTCGAGTGAAAGTGATGATGAGTATATTCCGCATGGAACGAGCAAGTCTCCAGAAAAGTTCAATCAGAAAGAGTTGAATGACCTCATAAGAGATTTAGGATTACCTAAAGATGGAGCTGAGTATCTGCATAGGACATTTGAAGGTAACAGAGTTCGATACAAGCGAACAAAAATGTGAGAGAATTGCTACAATGTTGAGGTTTTATATTTTAAAACACAGTAATTTTCCAACGTCAGTTTCTTTTTTTTCAGAGTAAAAAAGAGACTTCAATGGTGATATTTTGCTGTCAGATTAAACATATCGAATACACAAAAAACATGAATCATGAAATCACAAAAAATGTATTTTAATCTCTTACAGACAAATTTTAGGATTTTTTTGAGAAATTTATTGCCTAATAAATGCGGACTCTTCAATGTAAATTTTCACCATTTTCAGCAATTTTCACAGTTGGCTAGCATATTTTCCAAATTCAAATAGTTTACGTGTAAAATAAACTCCAGATTAAATTTCAGCGTGTCAAAATACATGAGAAATGACATTTTAGTATGTTTCAATTTTCCTACTCTATTACACTGAACACTCACCCACTTTTTCCTTTCTAAAAATTGGATTTTCCGATTTTCCAGGTGGTTTTTCTTCATTTTAAAAAAATGAAGGGTTTTAGAGCAATTCTGCGCTCGGATTCGGTTTCAGCGCGTCAAAATACATAAAAAATAATACCTCTACTCTGTGGGCCTTGCCACCTTTTTTTATGGGTGCCTGTGTAATTTATGCCCTAAACAATCTAAAATTAAGCATAACAGATCATTCTCATAATAAACAATTTGTAAATAAATTTAATTCCCATCAACTAATAAATTGCAAAAACGGTTATTTTTAGTAATATAATAACCGCAACCTTAGTTAACAAAATCCAATCAAATTCTGTTACTATAAAAACATTAGGAACTGAGATATCAATTTATTAACTAACAATTATAAATACTCGACCAAATCACCCATATGGTTTTGTAGAGCTTGCACACCAAATATTCCATATTTATAAAAATATACCCTTGCTATAATAAACAAATTTATAAATAAATTAAATAACAAACAAATAATTAACTAAAGATTTCTTTTTGTGAAAATAAAAACCTTACCCTTAGTTAACAAACTACACCAAAACACCATCATAGTTCGAATAGAAACCGAAATATGAATTTATTAATTAACAAAATCGACTAAATACCTATATAGTTTCGAATTACACATTCAACGGATAATTCAAAATCGAAGAAAAAGTTTAGCCAAATAAGGGACCAAAAATATAAACAATTTGATAATTATTGAATTATGAATAAGTTAAAATAATAATAAAAAAGTGACATCCTGATTATTTATCGAGTTCCGTAGTGAAAGAATAAGAGAATTTAACAATTTTGCTCAATTCATATATTAGAAATGCTTTAAGCTGTATATTATTTAAAATATTTCGATCCTAGTTGAATTTTTTTTTCAAATTATTTTAATGTCGCTCTTTTCATGCTCGCTATTGGTATTAATCAGCGACGGTTGCCATATTATGTCAAAATATACTATTTAAATAAACAAAAACCTAAAAAATACTAGATAACTTAAGAAAAACTTCCCATTTTCATTTTACAATAACCTGACTTTTGACGGAAATTGTCACACAATCTATTCACGGCGAATAGAATATTTAAACTCTTAATAATTGTAAGCCTTCGCACAGTGGACTGGAGAAAAGAATAAGTGAGATAAATTCTTATTCCACTGGATAGAGCAGTAAAATTATTTTTTTATTCTTACAGTTCAACCAATTATCTATCAATATCTATTTCCCTGGAACACCTTACATTACATAAAAAATGGTAAAAAATGATAAAAAACCGGAAAAATAGTCAACATGAGCTGGCTGAAAAAACACTATTCGTGAAACGCATTTATGGTTTTTAATCGCAAATGGTTATTTGAATACGCCTTTAGAAGGTTCTGTAATAGTTTGCAATTTTTTTTTCAAGAAATTAGTAAGGAACTAAACAATTTTTGGTAAATTGTGTAACAGTGTGGTTGTTTTCTAAGTAAATCTATTTAATGTTAGTCTAAAACCGAGGTTTGGTTTCATATACAACCAAATATTATACAAATCTAAAATTGACCGCGAAATAAGGATATCGCGTCGAGCACTTGTCAAAATTGTAATTATCAGTAATATTAAGAAATACATTATAAGAGAATTTTAAATATTCTAACGTGGTATCTCGTTCTGATGCCACGTACAATTTATTTATTAATTAGAAGAACACGCTTCTTTCGTCGTCGCGAGGTTGAGGAGTCGATAGTCGCGAGACACGGTAGTGGAGATAGGACGATCTCCTAGGTACCGACACGTGTCACGGGAAATGCGGGAACGGAAGGAGAAACAGTTGTATTTGTAATAAATAGGTACGCGAACGATTAAAAATAAAAAGATACGAATTTATTTAATCATACTTGATAACACGGGGATCCCGACAATAAATACGGAGTATAAGCCTGTCGCGTAATGCTTGCGCGTTAACGGGGAGCTTGTCCCCCGTTCTCCCCCGACGCAAAGCACCTCGGTTTCGCTAACACCAGTGTGCAGGTTTTTATAAAAAAAAATAAATAATGAAAGCAAACGTCTAACGAAAAGTTCATACACCTCTTGGCCCTTTATTATAAATATTCCATTTTTACCTGTGTTTTGAGGTTAGGAAATCTCTGATGTAATGACACAATTCTGACATCAGTAGAATATCTGAAGTTTCCAAAACCCTGGTTTTAAACAGTTTTTATTCCCTTAGTATTATCAAACTGGTGGTTTTTCTAAAACAGCCAAAAATCAAATTTCATGATTTTCTTTCTCGAAAAGTATGAACTTTAGGAAGAAATATTTAAGAACAAAAAGTGCTTAGAATTGTGCAAAGAATACGCAGGAATTTTTTCACAAGTTTATGAACCATTTTTTGATTTTTCAAAAATGGTACAAATTCCAAAATTCAAAATTGGCTCAAACTCTTTTGAAAAAATTCAAGCGTGTTCTTTAAGTAATTCTAAGAATTTTTTGTTCTTGAACATTTTTTCATAAAGTTAATACTTTTCGAGAACCAATTTCATGAAGTTTAACATCATGCAATTTAAAAAAAACCGCCATTTTGGAAAAATTAAAAGGGGAAAAGAAGTTCAGAACCAGGGTTTCGGAAACTTCAGACATTCGGACCGCGATTTCTGTCGGTTGTTTCATTTTCCAAATGCAGAAACAGCATCAAAATTTAATTTAAAAAAAAATGCAAAAAAATTGTAACTTTTTTTAAAAAAAAGTCAAAATTAATAAAGTTATCGAATTTTTTTTAGAAAATAAGTTGCATAATTTAAAAGAGAACCTTCAAAAATTTTGTTTTACTAGTAGAATTTTGAGTTTGAAAATGTGTGCACAAAAACGTGCATTTGCGCATTAATGTGTTAAACTCAACTCTGCGAATATATTCTTAGCTAGGGAAAATTCTGCGTTACACTTGCTTCCTTATGGTCTAATCCGGTGCATGCAAGACTTATATACTAGCCTGCGCGCGCCGTGAGAGGATTTGAAGACCAAAATAAAGCGAGATAGAAATAGTGAGAGGCGTTGTGTAACTCTCTAACGAGCGAATTGGTGGGGAGAACCGGAGAGAGAAGTCTATGAGAGAGTGCAGTATATATATATATATATATATACAGGGTAAACGGTAAATAATAGACAGAAAAATAACGTTGGTTTAGTTTAATTGAATATGTTTATATTAATATTATAAAATATTAAAATGGTGAAAAGTTGCTGTATTTGCAAAGTTGAGTCGGGAACTATACCAGACGTTTATGTTACATTCCATTTAATACTTTTCTATGAATGAATAATAAATTCACTTATTTTACTTAAATATAAATCAATAATTTTGCAAAAATTTGTAATAATAAATAGTTACAATTTTCGAGTTGACTCAAACCTTCATTTTATACCTCATTATTATCCTCAAATGATTATTACTTATTTTAAATTAATGAGAACAGCTTTCTTTACTTTTTATTCAAAATTAATTAACATGAAATATCTACTTCATTTTAGTTCAAATTGCCTTTTAATAGTTAAATTGTAAAATATGAATTGAACCATTCACGTTATTTTTCATTGTAAATTCTGTTCATAAATCACGAGTTACTGTTAATAATTTTAATTATTTTAGTGCAATAGCGGCTGGTCCTGGGATGAATATAGTCACCAAATTGTAATTTATATTGCTGGTTCAATAGTAAGGTCAATAAAAAGAACAATAAAATGTGAAATTTGCTTGGAACAATTAGAGTCTGAAACTGTTCTTTCAAAACTTATCAACCTTGAAAATATAGCAACTGATGGAAATGAAGTATCCCAACACATTGAAAAACCTACTGAAGCTACAGGAATTAAAAGAGGATTGATTATGCCAAGTGCTGACGTTGTCGTTATTTGCGAAACTGCTGAATCAGTTTTAAGACAAACGCCTAATCTATTATCAAAGAAGAATTTGCTTCCAAAACTTGTTACAGACGCAAAACGACGTCTAATAAGCTCAAAAGTTTTTGAAAAATTGGATTTTTTAGATCAAAATTTATTTGACAACCACAAGATAGATTTGATAAATATTATTTTAAAGAAATATTTTTATTTAAGACTTCGCTTCACCACGAAACTAAATCTCAACAAGATGTAGTGCAACGCATAAGATCATTTCACAGTCGATTAATTGTATTTATCAATAATACTTTTAAGGATATTTAAATTATTTATAAATTACTAATCTATTTATTTTACGATTGTTATAAATATATATATAAATAAACAGCTTTATTTATAAATAGAAATATAGTGCATGTAATAAAAATATGGAAATGATAATTATAAATAATATAAATACACGTTTATTTAATTTTGTTTATTTATTTATTTATATTAACAAAAGTTTTAATTTTAAATTATTATCTCCCACTTTTATTCAACGGTTCCATGAATCGGTAGGTAGGGCATTACACTCCTCCTCGCTCGGGCTCCCCTCTCTTGCCGTCCACCGAGAGAGACAACACGACCCCGACCCTATCTCTATCCTTCAATTAAGTCTTCAACTTTTCGATAAGAGCGCGCAGTCTAGTATATAAGTCTATGGGTGCATGCAAGGTGGTCCATTGCCCTTCTCCGCTATCATTATTTTCACTAAATGGTTTTATCATTTATTACTAAGTCATTTAAATATGCGATTTTTCATTATCACAGCTTTCTCTTGCCACAACTTTCGTGTTACCACTCCGTCCAGATATTCTACGGAGCGCAGATTGCTGGGACTCTTCCTGATATCTTTGATGTTTTACTATAGTCGAGTTGTTTTCCATAATCCTATAAAAAAAACATTTCTTCTTCCATTAACATGCTAATTATAGGATACTAGAATATCAGTCCAACTATATGAGGTGTCGAAGCTGCTTGACAGAATTGTCCACATACATCTTTTGCCATAAGGCGGTTTTTAACGTGATCATAGCACCCATCGTTAATTTTCCAGAACCATATCTCCACTACAAAAATGTTACAGGCAAGTTCATTTTAACTCATGCAACAACAATAGATGCAGATTCCAGAACCGGAAAATAACGTGAGTGTGAAAACCTGGCCAAAGTCTCCATAAGTATTAAACATAGTTGTAAGTGAAACAACAAAGTTTCATCAAGAAGGCACAGTCACCGATTTCTGTCGAAGATCCCTCACGACTGTGGACTATATAGCTACAGGTACCAGCTGCCGGAATCATCAACGAGATGAAATTCTAGACGATTCACCCGCCTAAAAAGGACGCCCGCTGCATCAAACTCAGGGGTCTTCATTTCGAATTATTGTAAGAGATTAACTTAAGGAAAACCTTTTCGCGATGACAACGTCGTGTAGTTAAAAAAATATTAATAATTATAAAATAATTAGAATTAGAGTAGATTTAAAATCTTATAATAATAACTAAGTTTTCAGAAACTATAATCAAATAACAAAAAGAAAAGAAATAAATTATACTACATTTATTTTACTACTTATAATGTTAACCTTTAAATGGCCGGATTTTGAGGTTTCGAAACCTCCTTTGTGCCCAAATTCATGTCTTGTATCACCCATCAACTATGTACAATGTTCCTATCATAGACCGAGCCGATATATCGGCTCTCCGGCTTTGGAGGGTCATGAAAAATTTTTAGTTCGGTAAAATAGGAATAAAGTCATATTCTCAGGTTTTGAGATGTGTTGCATCCAAATCTGGAGTTTAATCGGTCATAACTGGTCATGATCACGGTCATTCGAGGTCAAACAAGGTCAATTCAAGGTCAAATTCAGAAAATAATATAGATATTCAAAATAAAATGATATCCAAATATTTTGTGGGGTGCTGAATCCAAATCTGGAGTCTGATCGGACTACTCATAACCACGGTCATTCTAGTTCAGACAAGGTCACTTCAAGGTTAAATGCAAAAATTATCATATATGTTCGATCAGAAATTATATCTAAGAGTATCCCGAGGTGCCACATCTGAATCTGATAGCCATTTCAGGGTGTAGTTTGATTCGAGCTTTTTTTTAGAAATGTGGAGTTTTTAGGACTTCTACTTTTCTTCTGCTTTACTCAGAGCTAACGACGTGGACGTAGAGAGTAATGTAGCTCCTTTTTCATTTTTTTTATTTTTTATATTTTCCTATTTTTTATACATTTTTTCATTTTGTCAGAAGTCTATTTTGTATTTTTCTCACATTGCTCTTCTAAGATCTATATAAATCTATCGATAACATCTGACTTTACACTACACACTGGGCTTGAACCAGAGATGGGTTGCATTAAAATGACAAAGAAAACTGGAAGTGGCATTTGATTCCTTATTACTTTATGATGAAAAAACCGTTCGAATTGAAATCCTAGCTGATCCTGTTTCGAAAATATGCATACTTTTCACTTTTTACGTAATTTATCTCTTCATAAGATATAGTATAGATATAATATGTAGATATTATTTCCACACCATCTATAAGATAAATATCAAGGCGCGTTTTCTTTTAAAGTGGACTCCCCTATAGGCCTAATCCACTGTACATACACGCATATAACTAAATTATCTCATTTATAGTAATAAATTTTTATAAGTGGTGGGAAGAAAACGTAACCACTGCTTTAAATAAACGGTCTACGAAAGATCGATCATTAATAGTGTTTATTTTGAATCTTTCCCAATACATTGAGAATTCTCGGTGAACGGATTCCCCCGCTTGCTCAGACCATACGCCCAAGCCATCATTGCTTTAGTACAGAAGGTTATCCTTCAAATGATCTAAAAGAACATGGATTTTAATGTCTTTGATACTCTGATACTATCAAAAGCTGTGCGTAATTCTCTTAAATTTTTATCCAGTTCGCTCGTATCAGCCTTTTTTTGTAGAAAAGCAAGTTTCTACAACCTTATTCATTGCCTTAAACGTGGCGATAAAAGGCTGCAATCGAAAAGGTCCACCTTCTTCATAAATTTCAGGTTTAATCCATCAGCATTTTTTATGAGCATTTTGCATGCATTATCCTCGAAAATTTCACCATCGTAGTTTTTAGCAACTAGTTTTAATTTTTTCGGCCAAAGCAGAGCATTTTCACGACCTACAGCCAGAAGTACACCTTTCCAAAACAAGTGATTCACCAATCCTTGCAATAAATGCAATTCCGGAAGAGGACACTTTTCAAGAACGTACATATTGGCGTCTTCTTCATCTCCTTACCAAAAGAGGGTAATTAACCATACTGTGAAATTCCCTTGCTAGTTTCTTTTTCTCTACGCTTTTGAATTTTAAATAGTCTTGTGTCAAATCATTGAATGTTTTTAAAATAATAACATCATCACTCGAATCACTGTTGAATCCTTCGCTGTTTAATTGCTTTGAATTGCGTGGTTGTAGTTCAGGGCATAGGTAGTGAGGGCATACGCCATCTAGTGACCGTTAACGTAATTAAAGATTCAAAAAGGTTAATGAGCATAAGTTAATTATTATCAAATGTGGACATAGTATAATATATGTGATACGTATACACATGTATGTTGTGTGAGTGTGTGTGTGTGTGTGATTTTGAGTACGCACGAGTGCGTATGAGTATGCAAGTGCGACAAAGTAATTTTCTTAAAAAAATTCGAAGTAAACTTCGTAAAAAGTGAAAAGTATGCATATTTTCGAAACAGGATATGCTACGATTTCAATTCGAACGGTTTTTTCATCAAAAAGTAATAAGGAATCAAATGCCACTTCCAGTTTCTTTGTCATTTTAATGCAACCCATCTCTGGTTCAAACTCAGTGTGACTGGGTATATTCTCAACCTGACCTTGGAGAAATCTTCTCCTCACTTTTTATTTGAGGTTAAAATGACGCAAAACCCGAATTCAGTGACTCCAAAAACATAAAGATATATCTTTTGCAATGATTCAAAACATATTGCTAGATTTGACCTTCAAATAATCTTCATTGACCTTGACTCTGAAGTGATAACGTTAAACCAACTTCAGATACAAACTTAGGGCATCAATTTACTTAAGGATAAAGAGGTATCCTAGCATTATGTTTTTGAGCCGATATATCGGTTTTCCGGCCCTTTAAAGGTTAACTGATTCACTGGTACGGCTTTTTTTAGCTTTCGTCCCAATACTGGTAGACCATTTTTTTTTACGCCCTTACATTTTTACAATATATCCATTATTTCACATACGCACCTTTATGGGTATCCATTCTGAATCAGCCATTTTGATTTTTCCAAATCTGACCTCAGAATCTGATTCAGCATACCTAAAAACCCTATTATACAAAGTTTGGATTCAAACCGCTGTCAAAATCAGACAAAAATCTAATTTGTACATATATGATACATTACCAGTATTGGGACGAAAATAATTTGTACATATATGATACAATACCAGTGAATCGGTTAAATAGTAAAATAGGGTGATAGGTGACCATAGAGTTACAGATAACGTAATGTAAGTAAAGGAAACAGAAAGGCTCAGAAGCCATATACGAGTCTGCTGCGTAAACAAAAATATATTGTTTAAAGACATATGCACGCTGACACTGCCTTCAAGAGTCAGGTCATGTAACAACATAATAACTGTGTAATATATCAACTGGGTGAACATTTTAATATGATTTGAAATGCATTGAAACACATTAATCCAATTTCTGACAAGATATCCAATATAATTCAATATAAAACTTACCTTCGACAGCTATTGCAATATGAGCCAGTGGTATAGAGTCATCCCGAATACGAATTTCTGAACCAGTATAACGACAGCTAACATTTAAATCTGGAATATTATCATACTGTGGTCCATTCATTCGTCCAAAGTGTTGTTCGGCAAGTTGAACTAATTGGGAGTGATCGATACCTCCAGCACCAGCAAGAACAAATCTGAGGTAAATTTTAATATATGTTAACTAGTTGAAAAATAAAATTATTAATCAGACTATAAAACAATGATTATATTAGAGATATAAAAATACTCAAATATAACTTAAATTAACCAAAAAAGTGCAATTTTCACCCGCCATTATTTAATTAGCAAATGGTCGATAGTTGAAGGTCAATAATAAATAAATCCAATTTATTTATTGTCGACCCTCATCTCTCAAATGACCTTATAAAAATTAAAAATCTATAATAGCACATACCGATGCATCATACGAAGTAAAACACAACTCAGATTTTGTAATTTTATTTTAAATGGGCTAACCTGAGTTGTGTATTTCTTCGTACGCGGCATCGATAAGTCTTCAATTATCATATTATTAGATTAGGCAAAGATAACTCTATTTTATGGCATCTATTTTATGCCCTACACAATATATCGGTCTAAGCAAAAGAACTTTAATAATTGATTAATTTGAGACTCTGGTGGTTGTACTATCAATTTTTGTTTATTCGTCAAATTTTGTTACAAAAACGACGTTTCGGTCATCTCGGCAATTACACCATGACCCTCTTCCGGTTCACTATTATTCGAAATATATGAATAGTTATAAAACAAAATCAATGTAACAATAATTGTATCGTAGTAAAACAAAGAGAAATTTATAAAAAAACTTACAACATTAGTTCTAATAAACACGGACAACGATAATTTGCACATTATCTTACAAGCGTCTACTTGTCAAGGTGACAACCGTCAAGTTGAGTCGAAATCTCAAATTTAGTTGCGAAAATAAGTCGAAATATAAGAGAGGGGTAATTTTACTATACTATAAACATACGTATATCATAACCAACACAAAGTGTAGAATTTTACATACTATCAAACCGTCTCTATGTTAAGGTTTATATATACAATGTTTTAAATCATCTATAAAAACTTTATAACAATTTTTCAAATTATTTGTATCCAACATACGATTTACTGTACAAGGAGTAGCATGAATCTGTAACATTTCTGAAAAACGTCTTTTTTTCCTATTACGCGGTCTCCTATTATGATATACGTATGTTTATAGTATAGTAAAATTACCCCTCTCTTATATTTCGACTTATTTTCGCAACTAAATTTGAGATTTCGACTCAACTTGACGGTTGTCACCTTGACAAGTAGACGCTTGTAAGATAATGTGCAAATTATCGTTGTCCGTGTTCATTAGAACTAATGTTGTAAGTTTTTTTATAAATTTCTCTTTGTTTTACTACGATACAATTATTGTTACATTGATTTTGTTTTATAACTATTCATATATTTCGAATAATAGTGAACCGGAAGAGGGTCATGGTGTAATTGCCGAGATGACCGAAACGTCGTTTTTGTAACAAAATTTGACGAATAAACAAAAATTGATAGTACAACCACCAGAGTCTCAAATTAATCAACTCATTTTACTATCACCAGAGTCAATATACTATAAAACTTTAATAATTATACTGAGAGCACAACGATATTTCCAACTGGAATAATAAATTAGCTTTAGCGTGCCATAAAATTTTTCTCTTTTTGTTTTTTAAAGTCTGTGGTAATGACATTTTATGCACAATCGATAAATCATCTACCTCCTCGCAAGAGCAGACGATCCACTGAGTGTGGGACTCGGTATGAGAAAATTACCAACACCCATTAAACCTACATATCTCAATATACATAGTCTATGCAATGTTCATTCATTAATTGTTCAATGACGGGAAAAATTCCTTACATTTCATGGTTTGATGAATTATATAGTGTGAGATAATAAATTTTATCTTGTATTATTTTTTAATTCGAACCAAATAGAACCGTCACAAGACGAACAAAAAATCCTTATAGTACTTCTGGATCTATTAGAAGAAAATAGGATTATTGAAGGAAGAGGACAAAAGGTAAATACCAAAATGATGCAGGACCCAACCCGTATGGTAAGGTGTATTGCAACTGACCCAGGGGTCTCCATGCATAGCGTGTCGGTGTGTGTGTTGGCTTAAATAGCCAACAACTGTGCTCCTTACTTTACTTTATATGTGTGTGTGTGTGTGTGTGTGTTTGTGGGCAATCCATATCAAAGCAGCAGATGAAATATATAAACCAATTATTAGATGCTTTATTTACATATAACAAAAGTTATTAATAACCAAAACAAACACATATTTTACTGTTTCCACTTATATGACCAAATTGCATGACTTTCTAATTAAAAATATATGCATCCTACAAAAAAATGATACACAGGTTAAGGATTGACAATCTTATGAAGATTATAATGAAATTTTAATTCTAACCATTAATTGAATATTTTCAACTTTTACTGACTTTAAGTTACTAAAAAATCATATATTTTGACTTTTAACATTGTTCGGCAGAATTGACATTACTGAAAAAATAATAGATAATTCTAATTACATGTACTTTGTGTGTACAAACCGGCATAGTAGTAAATTGACACAATAAAAGATATACACTTTTTTCTGTAAAGCTAACTGCAAAAATAAAAAAGTTCAACACAGCTGTCAGTTTCCAAAGAAAATGAACTTTTTCAATTGAAGATAATTATTAATTTTAAAAGTACTAGTAGATTCTACTTTTCAAAACACAATGAATTCAATCGTTCGGTGATAATTTATTTATAATTATCGGTCTTTCCGAACTAAATGCTTTATTTTTGGAATAAAGCAGGCTCATTGTACCCTTTGTCTACTATGGTTGGTGGAATTTCCCAGAGTAACGGCCTTTTTCAAAAATTAAAACAAAAATTAAAGGCGTTTCGTCCTCGATCTCCAGTTTGGACTCCTCAGTAAGGAACTGGAGATCATACCTTAGACGCCAGACGCAAGATGAACTGCGACGCCAGCAAGATGTTATACGGCTATATATATAGAGGAAGACGACAAACTCTCCAACGAGTAAAGTCGTCTCCATTTAGCGGTGGGCTGTCTTGCGAACCAAGAAGGCACATCCCGATACCCTCTGGGGTCAAAGGCCCCTTCCAAAAGGTTTGGAAATCACCCCTTTCTTCCGCGAATCGAGGACACCAGGACAAGACGTGCTCCACGTCTTCGTCGACTCCAAGGCAGGTCGGGCACTCCGCACCTCCGTATATACGGATGCGGTGCAGGTAACTGCGAAGACACCCATGCCCAGTAAGCACCTGGATCAGGTGAAAGGTGACGAGTCCGTGTTTCCTACTCGTCCACTTGGCGACATCTGGGCTAAAACGGTGGGTCCAGCGACCTTCGCTTGCCGAATCCCATCTCTGCTGCCACAGTTCGATGGTCCTGTTTGACCACCGACTGCTACTACCAATTGCTGCTTCGCTGCTGTTTTCTAAGGTACGCCAACCATTTCTGTACGTATCAGCTTTCTCTATCGCCTAAAGATCGATGGGAGGACACGGTTCTATAAACCTGAGCCACCCTTACTGCGGCTATTCTGCAGGCTAACCGACAGGATGCACCGTAGCTTAGATTACTTTGTAGGGCATCTGCCCAAATCGGGGCTCTATTTAAAATTACCGAGCTTACCACTGTCGCTAAGAGGGCTCGACGTGGCTGCATTGGCCCTCCGATATTGGACATTATGCCTGACAAAGCTGTAGCCACTCCTGCGACTTTCGACCCTGCACTCAGTAGGTGTTCCTTGAATGTTATCCGCGCATCCAAGATGACTCCTAGGTATTTCACCGTGTCCGCCGATCTTATACATTTACCATTTACAGTAAAGGTGGCGTACCTCCTTTGCTTCGTTCTGGAGATAAGTACCGCCTCGGTGTTTTCGGCCGCCAGACACAGCCCATGGGTGCTCAACCATGCAGCCACTACCGCGATAGAGACATCTCCGAGATATTCTATCTCATCGATGCTCCTTGCGACGACGACCAAAGCCACATCGTCCGCAAAAGCCATCATCGACACTCACTCTGGTAGCTGCTGCCTAAGCAGTCCGTCGTAAATGACGTTCCAAAGAAGAGGTCCCAAAACTGAACCCTGCGGCACGCCTCCAGTGATGTTATAGGAGTGCGCGCCATCCTCGGTGTCATAGAAGAGGATCCGTTCTGTGAGGTACCTGGAGATGACTTTGCGTAGGTAGAGCGGTACCTTTAATTGTTCCAAGGACAACATAATGTTGTCCCACCAAGCCGAGTTGAGGGCATTGCGGATATCCAGTGCGATGATAGCACACATACGTCTAGAATTCCTAGTACCACCGATGGCATTGGTGGCCAGCTAAACAACTCGATTCATAGCGTCGATAGTTGAGCGCCCTTTCCGAAAACCGAACTGATTGTCGGACAGATCACTTGCCTGTGAAATGGCTGCTTGTAGCCTGGCACAAATGATCCGCTCGAATAGCTTCCCACCTATATCCAACAAACAGAGTGGCCGGTACGAGGAAGGGTTCTCCGGTGGTTGGCTCCCCTTTGGGAGAACCACCAGCCTCTGTACCTTCCACCGTGCTGGGAAGCATCCTAATTGAAAACATGCACTAACTGTGTCCGCAAAAATTTCTGGTACATACAGCGCAGCGGTCTTAATGGTCAGACCAGGTATTCCATCCGGCCCTGGAGCTTTACGGATGGATATTCTCCTATTATGCTAATATTATATTATGCTAATGTCTAGCGGCGCGACTGCACTGTCGGTCCCCACTAGGCCTGTCTCGGCTGCTCGTTCCTGATGTTGTCGGAATAGGTGGCGCACCGCTCTGTCAAGAAAATGTGGACACGATGGCATTGAGGCGCCCCTGGGTTTGATCTTATTCATCACCATATTGTAGAACTTACCCCAGGGATCTCGGTCCACTTCCTCACCAAATTCGCGCCAGCACTTGCGTTTAGCCGCTTTAATGGAAGCCTTGAGCTGTTTCCGTTTTTCCTCGTGGGCCGCGGTTAGTTCTTGGTATCGCGGCTGGTTCCTAGCTCTCTGGTGCAGTCGCCGAGTCCGCAGACACTTACGGCGTATTTTTGCGATATTGTCAGTTCACCAGTAAATAGGTGGACGGTCACGAGGGATGGATTCCCGGCCATAGAGATATCGCAACCTGCTGTCATGACACGCGTGAGTTCCTCGGCTCGTTCTTCTGATGTTCCTTTGACAGCGACTTCTACTATGGAGCAGAGGAACATTTCTCGGTCGAAGGTAGACGGTACCCATCTCTTGTATTGGAAGCTTTTGTTCGGCTGGTACACGAGTGCTTGTTGGTCGCTCCCCGAGTAGCGATCACTAACTTTGCAGGTAAACCCTCTCTTCTTTAATCTGAGATCGATGAAGGTTAGGTTTACTATAGACGACCTCCCCGCCTTGGTAAAAGTGGGAGTCGTTCCGGTTTTAGCAATCTTCAACTCCAATATCGCAAAGACCTTGAGGAGTGTGCGGCCACAAAAGTTCGTTTTCGTACTGCCCCATTCTATCGCCCAAGTATTAAAATCCCCTCCGATGACTATTGGCAATCGGGAGAACCTTGCACTAGTAACGATGGCATCAAGGGATCCCAGAAATCCGTCGATGTTGTCACTGGGTGGGAGGTAGCAAGTGCATATTCGCATACCCGGCACCTCCACCCAGGTAAAATTGGGGAGGGGAGCGGCCATTTTTCCGGATACATGCATGTTTCCGTATACCCAGATGCCCGCTGTGTCAGTGGCATCACTCATCCATTTCGATTCTGTGAGAACCCTGTACTCCTCGCTGACGATAACAATGTCAGCCTGCTCTTCTCTGACTAACTGTGGCAGCAGATCCTGGGCCACATGTGTGTGTGTGTATGCGGCGGAATATTTATTTAATATATTGTGATGTGGGGACATCACTGAGGCCACCTGAAAGGAATATATATAATATTAGTATCAATAAGTAAATAAATAAATTATATTAATTAATTATACTTATCCAGTTGTCCTCATGGGTTGATGCGAAGGTACATCTCGTTGTCTCTTGATCAGCGTGTCCGGGGTTCCCTCGGTGACAGGTACTTCTTGGCACCCTGCATCTGAAAAAGAGAAATATATTAATAAATATATATTTACTAAATAATATAATTATATTAGTAAGGACAGGTATTATGGGGAAAAAGATAAGAATTTTATAAATATTAATAATAATATAAGTGTGGGAAGGTGTGTGAACGATGAATACATGGGTTTGTTAATTAGTATTATTGGAAAAAAGGAAGATAATAGAAATAAAATACTCTAATAATTGAGTATCAAATAGGGATAAAGAACAGGTGGAATTAGGGCTGTTAGGAACAATAAATAAATATACATAGTTATTGTTTAGTTAGAAATAAACAAAGTAAAAAGTGTTGTGTGTTAAGGAGAGAGAGGATTGTTAAAAGGGAAGTAAATGTTAGATTATGTGAGAGAACAGATAGAGATATTAGGAGATTGAGGGAGATAGAAAATCGGGGAAGAAGTCTGGCGTGGTTCGGAAAAACGGATCCTCGCCATTCTGAATCTATCGATCCTGGAGCATAGTATTATGTTATTTAGAATATATCGATCTTACAATTAGTATTGTTTTTGCGGCATTTTGAGGAGAATAATCATATATTGATATATAAGGAGGAATTGAGGAAAATTATCGAATTTAGAGTATAAATAATCAGGAGCAAACAAACCACTGTATAAATCAGATAATTACCTATTTATTCATAATATATTTGACAGAATATTATTTTATAATTAATTACATTATTACATCGTATTCGTGACTTATTTTTAATTATTAATATAATAAATAACCTTATTGGTGGGGACAATAATAATTAATTCAATGCGCGTTTAATTTCTAAATTAAATTATTTATTTAATTAATTTAAAATCACGTTCTCTCTCTCGTGGTTAGTGGTGCCACGGAATTTACCCTTAGATCCCGTAATATAATTATATAGATATACATTTTTGTTAGGAGTGTTAATATTCGTTATCGCGGTTTAATAGGCATCCGGAACTATTTATTTTATTCAACGGAACTTCCTGTGGGTGAGGCCACCGGGTTATAAGGACGAAGAAATTAATTTTTTTTTTCGATGATGTCTGGGTCCGGAAATAATTTTATTTAAATAATTTTTTTTTATATAGAATTATAAACCAGCATCACATTTGGCGCCCAGCGTGTGTTTTTTATTGTACATTTAGTGAATAAATTGTTTTCGTTTTGTTAACAAATTTAACGGTTCTTTTTGTACATCGGCGGAAGTTGATAATTAACGAATATTTTAGGGAGTGTTTTAAAAATTTTCGGCGTCGGTTACACGATTTTGGAAAATTAGAAAATCGATTGTTGCCATATTAACGATTAACTGACCGCGTTGAAATTTAATAATTACCGTTTCTAGTGGGAGATAAACTGTTTTATTATTTTATTTTTTATTATTATTGTAATAATTATTAGTGTTGCTGTCTGTTGTTATCACCTGTTTTGCAAGCGCTTTTTGTTGGCTGCTGCTATTTTATAGGTGATTTGTTGATTGTTGAATCAAAGTTAATACAACTTTTATTCGACAATTTAACATTTTTATGATAGACAGTAGCATCGCCTCGTGCCAAATAAGAAATAGTAGGGAGGTATAAATTTATTTTATTTATTGTGTTATTTTGTGATAATTGGGGCGTATATATTGTGACGGAAATCGTCACACAACTATTCGCGGCAGACAGAGCATTTAAATTTATTTTAATTGTAAGTCGTCGGAGCCTTTGGTATGTCAAGGCCAACCGACGACATTTGTTTACTTGTACAAATGTGTACAAGTACGCGCGCAATAGTACGTAGGAATGAGAGCGCGAGAGTGTGTGTGTGTTTCCCACTCTCATCCCTTTTTTCGAAATTAGGCAATTGCCTATTTAGTATGTCCCGATCCGCCGCTCGAGGCGGACAAAATCTATCCGATGCGATCGAGAGTTTTCCGGCGAAGAAAAAGGCGCGTGAGGCGCAAAGCCGTTGAGTTCCGGGTTATCCTCGTGAGGTGAGCCGCGAGTGACATTTGGTGTGTGAATAGGACGGGAAGTGCGTAAGTGAGTGTGGACGCGGTTCGCGGGACACTCGCCGCGGCACAGGGCCGCCTTCCATCAGGCGTCTAAAGACAAGCTAAAGCTGGCGAAGGTAGACAAAGGGTCGAGTAAAAGCGCGGTTAAGGCTAAAGTGCAGGTGGATTCGCAGGAGCAGCCAATCACAGCTGCAATGGTTGTGGCCAAGCAGGCACCACAACAAAATGCGAGATTTGTAAAAAAAATTTTTTTTGCATATTTTTTCACAATGATACCGCAAACGTATCAACTTTATACTTTCATCAGGGGTGATCATGGCACATAAACATTAAGTGGAATTTTTTTCAGAAAAATTCATCGACGCACTTTTTCAAAATGGCAGCGATAATGAAAAAATTTTATGGAAATATTAATCTATCGTTTTCTTAAAAACTACAACTTTAGGAAAAAAATTCTAAGAACAAAAATGTCTTAAAATTAATCAAAGAACACTTTAAAATTTTTTCAAAATTTTTCAAAACTTTTTTTGCTTTTCAAAATTTTTCAAAACTTTTTTTGCTTTTCAAAAATTTCAAAAAATTCAATTTTTTAAAAATACCAAAAAAATTTTGAAAAAATTTGTGAGTGTTCCTTGACAACTTTGCTGATTTTATGCATACACATTGTTCTTTTCTACTCTTAGCATTACCCAGAGATAACGGCGTGGACATGGTAGAACTTTGTCTCCTTTGGGGTGCTTTTTATCGTGAGTCCCCTTGCCTCTCACTTTAACATTATCTTTTATTAGTGCTTTTTAGCTCAACAATTATTGCATATATATATAGATAGCTTTTTTCACAATAGATCCTTGTTCTTATTGAACATTCTTTATTTGAACAATTTTTTAATTTGCCTCTACTAGATCGTGTATAAAATATTTTACTTGTTTAACATTTTAGAATATAATATTTAGTAATCGAAATAGTTAACTCGTTTATTCCAACTTTTTTCTTTCCATCACGTGTAGCATTGAAAATTACGTGGGCGTTTGTAATGGATGCCTGTATACATCTTATAAAAACGACCCATGTCCATTTTTTGGAACGTATACTTAAAAGTACATTATTGCAGTGCCCACCATGCACGTGAACACCGCCCATAAATTTGTTGTACAAATGAAAAGCTTGCGGAAAAGGTATCAGTTTTGGCTCGAGTCTCTGAACTATATATTCTCGAAGTTGATAGTGGAGTTACACCTGCAGCAGTTGAAGCTATTGAAACGGGCTTCGAATCCATAATAGTGATGAAATTTATGCCACTATTTTGATCATGTTTTACAATATAAGTACCTTTGGAACTTTCTTTTCAAGTATATTCTTTTCTTTGACTCGATTGTCTCTGATAGTGCCAGTGCATTTCAAACGTAATTTTTGCAAGTGTAAAATCAAATCCATAGTTGTAAAAAAGTTATCAAAGTATAAATGAAATGCAGGGATTTTATTATAATTTATTAGCCGAAAAAAAGGTTCTAATAAATGCAATACTACACGTGTAACTAAAGCACATTTTGCTAATTTATTGCCGGTTTGGGAATTTTTACCGCAATATAGATCTAAAATCAGTAGATAGCCGTCTGAAGTGCATAAACCCCAAAATTTTAAACCAAACCTAATTGGTTTATCTCGGTATCGAATCACAATCGGAATCAAAATCATCGGGGCCTGAAATGTCTTCATTCGGAATCGATATGCTTTCGTCGGAATCACTATCCAAATAATTTGATTCATACTCTGGATGCGGTGAATCAGAAGATTTTGAACGTTTTCGTGACATAACAAATGTATTGAAAAAGTGAAAACCAATATTTTTATTATATGCTTTACTTATAATTCATGTACAAATTGTATAGAACATATGTCATGCACAAATGGAAAGATGTACAAGTTTGTTCCTGAATTTTGTAGTGGTAAATAGAAACCAAACTTTATGTACAATTCAAGAAAAATGTTTTTCTATATACCCATAGACTTTACGAAAAAATTTTTAAGAATAAAAAAGTCTTAAAATTACTCAAGAAACACTCAAAAATTTTTTCAAAATTTTTTTTGGTATTTTTCAAAAATTGGATTTTTTGAAATTTTTGAATATCAAAAAAAGTTTCGAAAAATTTTGAAGAAATTTTAAAGTGTTTTTTGATTAATTTTAAGACATTTTTGTTCTTAGAATTTTTTTCATAATGTTGTAGTTTTTAAGAAAACGATAGATTAATATTTCCATAATTTGAAGACTATTAGGCCAAAAGAAACAATAAATTTTTCATATTAAATTTTGAACAAAATTTAATATGAAAAATTTATTGTTTCTTTTGGCCTAATAGTCTTCAAATTCTTATTTTCTTCATAACTTTGCTTCAAATTAAGCAATTTGAGCTTCTTTTTTTTCAAACCATATCTACTTGAACTCAACTTTCTTCTGGTTTTTGGTTCAATTGTTTATCTTTATTTGTTTCCGAGTTATAAGCGACCGAATTCGAAGTAATTTTTACTGCTATTATTATTGGATGTCGAATAACTTCCGTAAAAGTGGCCATTGGCAAGAGATAACTTGGCTTTCTTCATATTTTTATATTATAAAAGACATACCAAAGTTAGGATAAGATCCGTTTCCCGGAGGTCATGTACTTCCCTTGTTAGTGTTGGTAATGGACCATTTACCCGGTCTCTTGGAAAATGTTGACTTCGCAACGCGGCAAAGAATGTGGCTTCAACAAGATGGTGCTGCTTCTCATTTTGCACATACTGTACGGGAGTTTTTAAATAATCGTTATGACGGTAGGTTTTGCATTTCTCGTATGACCTTTTAGAACCTAATATCATAAAACAGAGATTGCAGTCAAAAACATGGTTTATGACTGAAAAATGCGTTATGACCTTCAAAAATTCTTGAAAATTAATGCCAAGGTCAAGCTAATCAAAGAGATTAATACCCTTAGAATTTATTGATCTTTCTTAAGCATTACATACGGTAATATTGCCAGAAAAATCACGTTATTTGCGAAAAAGTACGACTAATCGTTTTTTCAGACATTTGACCTTTCCAAGGTCACAAAAACAGTTTTTGCATAAGACAATTTTAATGTAAAATTTTCTGCTCTTGCCGAATCTGCACTCAAAAACAGGGGTTCCCATTAGAAAAAACCATGTTGACCATTAAAATGACCTTCAAAATTGACTTCAAGATCAAAACTAGGTGTACCATTAAATGACCCCACTGTTCTGACTAACTTTCGTCTGAACCATTTTTTTTAGATATCGTGGTTTAGAAGTACTTTAGATCCATAGAATAAAATGGGTCATTCTGTGTGTATATATATGGTATGGAACGAAGGTCTGCCTCGAGCGTAGGTACCGGCGTCAAGTGGCTTCGTGATGTCCCGCTAGACCTGCGGGCGCCGACGTTAGATGCGTATGCGTTCGAAGCTCGATGATTGCCAGATGTCGAAGTCGTAGTTCCTTGACTAAGGCTCGTAGATACCAACGATGCGTCTCGTTTCTCGAATACAAGAACGTCAAGAACTCTCTTGACTTTGAATGCGTATTTTTTTAAAGTCCGAGTAGCAGAGCTTCGCCCTCGGATAAAAATTAAAGATTTGACTAGCAGAGCTTCGCTTTACGGAAGCTTTAGACGAAAAACTAGGAGTGGTTGTTTCCGTTCTGGGTCCTCTTTATATACCCTAAAAATCTGTGCATCTGTCCTCGTCTTATGCTTTACTTTTCATGGAAATTGCGTATTTAGTTCTCGATTTTTCTGTGTTTGCACCCGATTGAACCGTTAGGCAAGATGGACCAACCCAGGCGCGAGCCGCTCTAACGGCGAGGTGTCTTCGGAGGAAGAGGGAGGCGCCCTGTAGGCGGCAGAATAACGTCGACGACCACTCGAGGTTTAGCCATGGCTGCAGCCCGCTGAGTAGATGGAGGTTTTCGGGGCTGCCGGAGTTGGTGGTCGTCTTGGCCGAGTCGGCTTGCGCTGGACTGCCTCTAACTCGCCTAGGTGGAGGTGACAGTTCTACTCGGATCTTCGGAGTCCCTGGAGGTGGCAGGTCAAACCGCACCGTCCGCTGTACACCGTTGTCCACCAGCCAAACCTTGAGAGGAGTGAGTCGGGGTAGCGGTCGCTCCGTGTGGGTGCTGATGCTGCTGGCGGTTTGAATGGCCTGGTCCTTCTTGATGATGGTCTGGGCAGCGGCGGTCCGATTCCGGTACTCTAAGGTGATCCGGGCGGCGAAGTCTTGAGCGAGGGAGAGCCCGATGTAATCGCTCTCGGTGAGTTCGTACGGCATGGATGGGATAGGAGAAGGTGCTAATAATTATGACCAACAAGTGAACTTAATTTAAATTCGCCTTTATTCAAAACTGTACAGATGGTATAGTAATTGCCCCGAAAGGTGGGGTAAGGCGAGCTGCCGTACGCTCGAACGGGCCTATACTTATAACGGCGTCCGCTTATCTTGATAACGGGAACGGCGCGATAAGGGGGTAGCCACCTTACGGCCGTTATCGGTACTACATACTATGTATAAGCTATATGTATAAAGGCCGTGCGGTTCACGCCTATTGATAGTATGCTTGCGTATAACATCATTATTACAATATGCGGACATGTATATCAAAATGTATATCCATTTCATCCAAATAATAATAAATCTCGAAAGCATGGTCAACCTACACATATTGGATAATCAAGTAGCATTAATTAAATAATAAATATAATTCTACTTAATTTTCTAATACCTCCGGCAACATTTAAGATTAAAACTTAGCGATATGCAAGTTAGTTGCTAAAGTGAGGGTTTTGCGCAACATTTGAGAAAATATTGAGTAACGCAATATAGTTCGGAAATACTGAATAAAGTTCAGATATACTTTGTCATAAATACATGAACAGGTAATTTAGAATCAATATTTAAAAAAAATAATTCTAATTCAGTATTGGAATTACTAGCATCCCCCGGCGTGGCTTCGCCCACGCTATAGTTATAATAGGATTATTTTTTACTATTTAAATCGGGTTATCAACCCCCCGCCCCCCGATAGTTAATCACCCATTCTCCCGTTTACAAAAATATATTTTTCATTAAAATGGTTTTTTATTTAAAGTGCAAAATACTTAAAGTAAAATTTCAATAAAACCTGGCTGTTACACCCCCCGGTATTGTTTATCCATGCACTGTCTTACCACCAATTATTTTTCATCAATTTAATAAATGTCCAAGCAAGTAAAGGTTGCCAAAAAATTCTGCCCGAGTTCTAATGTCGTTGTCTTTACCGTATCTTTATTAAATATTTATTTGTTTTTACAATTGTTTCGACTGACTTGATCAAATATTGACCATTAAAAATTAGTATTATACGACAAATAAAGCAGAAAGATCAACTATGATTATTGTAACTCATCTCATTGCACACGTGAACGTGCCCAAAATAAAGCTTTAGCACTATCTTCGTTTTAAAACTTTAATGCAGATACATTTTTTAAAGACAGTCGCGAAATACGACAGTAGCGGAAAGCACGTGGCAGTAGCACTACGTGCAGTTTACAATAAGTATATCGAAGAAAAGGTATAGTGTAGTGAAGTCAGTTTCGAGGATATGTTAGTTTACCAGAAAGCCTTTGTCCTTCACTAAACTTTATTAGTATTCAGTTTATAGTACAAGTTAATCTCAGACTGATAGTTCAAACGGTCATATCGCTAGATATTGCAGTTGTACGTATATTGTTATATTGTTAGATATTTTAGCATGCTGTAATTTAAATAGTTTGATGGATATTCGTATTAGAAAATAATATTTTTTTAAATGTCGAATCGAATTATTATAAAACTACCGGATAAACAACATTTTTAGTAGTTTTTGTGGGTGAAGTTATTAAAATAAATTGATTCTTTGGGTTTCCAGTACGTGAAAATGCAACATATAGTTGCCCGTGTGAGAAACATTCTGACCGTAAATCAATTCCGACGTAATTATAAGTTTGACCTTGGGATTTATTAATACTAATTGCAAATGAAAGTTTTATGGGAAATTGTAAACGTTTAAATTGAAACGGCAAATCTGTAGGGATCATTGGAATGCGCGGAATAAAAGCAGTCTCTCCAGCAGCAGGACCAATCAATATGATGGCTTTAATAATGTTATTACGCATCACTTTGAATTGTAATATAGTACCATTACATAGATTAGGAGGTTGAAGATTGCGTAGTAATATTATTGGAGTTCCTATTTTAAGTTTTAAATTATGTGGAGGAAATCCTGCCGGATATAATGAATTAAGAAATTCTTAAGGATAATGTACAACGTCTTCAGTATTGACAATTGTATCAATAGATAAATATTCTTTTATATCACCATTAAATTTACCTAAAATATAATGATTAATTTCTTCAGCAAGAGCATTTCCTGGTGAAATAATTGCTCTTTCACACAGCCAAAGATAAGACTTCTGTAATAAATTTTCAATATCAGGATAAACTTTCGATATAAGATCATCCAGAGTTGAAACAACTTGACCAAGATTATCTTCAATGTGAATGTAACTATTATTATTATCTATAGTACGATTTCCCATTTTTAATAATTGCTCGGAAAAGTCCGGGTTACCCCCACCAAGATACGCTCTCATATTTATGCGCAAATGTAAAGTTTCAACATTATTCCATATTTGCGATGATGTTAAACATGCTTTAACAATATCAGCTCTTCTTCCTTTTGTTATAACTGGTAAAGTCTGACGAAAATCGCCAGAAAAAACAAATGTTACCCCACCCATTAACAAATTAACAGATCTGAGATCCCGTAAAGTTTTATCAATAGCTTCTATATGTGCTCTATGAGTCATGGTACATTCATCCCATAGAATAAGGATCGTTTCTTGGAGAATTTGGCCTAAAGGACCATTTTTACAAATGGAACATACAAAATCTTGATCACAAAATACATTCAATGGTAACTTGAAAGTCGAATGCGCTGTTCTACCGCCTTTAAGAAGAGTTGCAGCAATGCCAGAAGATGCAGCAGCTATGGCTGTATTACCCGTTGATCGTATTTTGTCCAATAATAAATTAATTAAAAATGTTTTACCCGTTCCACCAGGGGCATCAATAAAAAAACTTTTCCACATATGTTAGCAGCACTATTGATAATAGCATCATATGCGTATTTTTGATCAGGTACTAATTTAGATAAATTAACTTGAACATTATTTATTAAGTCATCGATATTGAAGCGTGTAAAAGATTCTGTGAAAGGACTATTAGAAGGTTGTTCTTCACGAACTGGAGATTGCATTCCAAATTCCTGTAGACATTTTTCAGAAAGTTTCACAACTCTATCTTCTATTTCAATTAAACCTTGATTAAAAATATTATCAGAGTAAGTTAACGTGATATCGTTATTACGTTGACGTTCTTTGTGAAGAATATCTTCACATAAATCTTTTTGAAATCTTTCCCATAATAAAATAGGTTGAGGTGGTTGACAAAACACTAAAATAATAGCAAATAAGTCCCTCATCTTTGAAGATGTTTGTGATATTGCAGCATCAGCTAATGTGTTTTTCCATTGGTCATCATTTTCTAATAGTCCGAGCGCTTGACATGCTGCTTTAAAAGTGGGATATATTACACTATTAACTGTTTTAAGTGATTCAAATGAAGTTGGTCCACGAATATGGTGTAATAACCTTAGGTGTAACATCCTTAGGTGAAAGCATTCGACTTGATTAGGATGAACTGTGTAAACTCTACCTAAAGCAGCATCTTTTTTAATACCAGGATATCCTTCAACGTCTTGGCCACGTTTCCTTCTAGAAAATTTGTTATTACTCCATACATAATATGTAGGAACCTCGTGATATAGTAATGTTTTAGCAAAATCATTCGAAGAAGCCAAATCAAAGAAAGCAGTGAGTGTTGTACTTCGCGGATGTTCAAGGACTTGTTGAATGGTATCTTCAGTAAAATAAACACGTTGACAATTTTCTAAATGAACAGCTAAATGTACTACAGCAATATACCTTTCATGTATTGGAAAGTCGAAAAACCTCCACATTGCTTCTGAAGTGCATATGTAACGACCATTGATATAATTACTAATTTCATCATTATTATTGATAGAAAATGTTGCATGATCTGTACCCTTATTTATATATTTGCATATGTATTTTATGGCTTGCACTGAATGGCAGTATTCAACATTAATATGAGCATTAAAACATTTTAATAACAATGGTGAATATGGGACAACCCATCTATTGTCAATTAGTACCATTTGATTGCGAATTTTAATTTGAGTAGTGTGCCCACTATTCTGCGGAGACCTTCGGCGGTATAGTGGATAGCCATTTTCACCAGTTATAGTATTCTCTGATTAGGATGAACTGTGTAAACTCTACCTAAAGCAGCATCTTTTTTAATACCAGGATATCCTTCAACGTCTTGGCCACGTTTCCTTCTAGAAAATTTGTTATTACTCCATACATAATATGTAGGAACCTCGTGATATAGTAATGTTTTAGCAAAATCATTCGAAGAAGCCAAATCAAAGAAAGCAGTGAGTGTTGTACTTCGCGGATGTTCAAGGACTTGTTGAATGGTATCTTCAGTAAAATAAACACGTTGACAATTTTCTAAATGAACAGCTAAATGTACTACAGCAATATACCTTTCATGTATTGGAAAGTCGAAAAACCTCCACATTGCTTCTGAAGTGCATATGTAACGACCATTGATATAATTACTAATTTCATCATTATTATTGATAGAAAATGTTGCATGATCTGTACCCTTATTTATATATTTGCATATGTATTTTATGGCTTGCACTGAATGGCAGTATTCAACATTAATATGAGCATTAAAACATTTTAATAACAATGGTGAATATGGGACAACCCATCTATTGTCAATTAGTACCATTTGATTGCGAATTTTAATTTGAGTAGTGTGCCCACTATTCTGCGGAGACCTTCGGCGGTATAGTGGATAGCCATTTTCACCAGTTATAGTATTCTCTGAAAAATGTCTTGGATAATTTTTTGTACATTTTCCATTATTTAAAAAGGGCAATTCATATTAAATTCACCGCATGGGCCATGAATCATATTCTTGCAAACAATTTGAAATAATTCAGGGTCAATGTCTTTATCTGGCAATTCAGCAGAAATAATTTTATCAATTTCATCTGGTTGAATTTTTATTTGAAGCCATAATAGTATATGCGCGTGTGGCAAACCTCGTTTTTGCCATTCCATACATTATCCCCGACGCGAGAGAGTAGCGCCATCTTACGGTGTCAGTTACAAACGATCGTAGATGACGCCAACAGTACTATTGATGCAGAATAATACGTTATTCTGCCCACAAAAAATGTGCTAATGGAAAAATGTACGTGTTTAGCATATACACATATTATTCCAAATAGTACTTATTGACGTGTTTCCTGTGCATGTTTCCAAAAACATGGCCATTGTATATTTCATCAACGCTAGTTATTTCAAACAAATTAGCATTCTCCTTAGATAATAGATGGCGGTGGATGCTTGTTTATGTACCGCGACTCGCGACTTTCCCTCTCTCTAGTATACAAAATAATTTATAAACTGTTTATTATCTTTCGCTTAGATAATTTTCAATTAGCATATTACATTTTAAGTAGGTAATTTTTAAATACTATATTATCTTTCAATTAGATAATTTACAAGTAATTTATTATTATCTTATTATTTGATAATTTTCAAATACTATATTACCTTTCGATTAGGCAATTTTTAAATACTATATTATCTGTCGATTAGATAATTTACAAGTAGTATATTACCTTTCGAGTAGATAACTTTTAAATACTATATTACCTTTCGATTAGATAATTGACAAGTAGTTTATTATTATATTTCTATTAGATAATTTTATGATTGTTTCGATTTTTTTCTTATTTCTTGATCTAAAATTTAAGTCATATTTTTAGCAATAATTTCTCAATGTTTCAATAATTTGATGTCGATTATCTCTCTCCTTCCACTCCTCGGTACCAGTTCGTATTTAAAGAGCTTAGCTCTGTGACTACTGTACATCTTTATTTTCTTCTCCAGATTGGCATCAACTTTATCCTCTAAATGTATGAGAGGAGCAGAGTAAACATCCTTGGTTTCCTTGATGTACTCTTCATCGCTACTTTCTAAAGGATACCAATAAGGAATATAGTTATCGCATTTGATCTCTTAGAATAAAGTAGAAAACCACCGCTACGTATTGGCTTAGGTGGCATAAGCCGATCAAGTGCTAAATCGCAAGAAACACAATATTGATCAAAAGGCTCGATAGCGTCTGATGCAAGTATAAGCGCGGGAGTCATTTTTAATTGAACGTTCATGACGTGACACTGTTAATATTTCCAAGAACCTGCTGTAACTCAATTCTGAAAGGGACTTGATAGCTATAAGTGCAGAAGTCATAACAGATTTAATATTCGACGGCGCTAGTGACTGACAAATAGCGAAACTTATTGTTCCTGTATTGTTGCCTGTACATCAATCTTTATACTCCCAAGACTCTATAAAATAAATTAAAAATGATTATATTATTTATTTATTTATTACTACTGTGACAATGTGCTTTGCACATGTCAAGTGACAGCTACTGAACCCCTGGCGAACACCTACCTACCCGTACAAGCTATACGAGTCCCTGGCTATACCTACCTACCCGTATACCTTTCCCTAGCTACTTACCCGCACATCAGCTAAATCCTACCTACCCTCACATACTAAAACCCCTTTCCCAAGCACGGCGCACAAACACTAAGGTGGCCCTGGCGATGAGGACCTTGGGCGAGCTCAGAGAATATCAGGTGGGCTCCTCCGGGTCTGACACTGCAGGCAGGATATTCTAAGGGAGGTGATCACCAGGAAGCCTCCAAGACCCTCCGTAGCCTCACAGGACAGCAGTCAAGGCGAAGAGGTAGTATCCAGGCAGGAAGCAGGAGAACCTTCAACGCCAACCAAAATACAGCTGTAAACAAGTTACTGAATGAGAGCAAATACGCATTAAGAGGGTAAGGAACCAGGAAGAGGATACGCAGCAACAGGCAGAAGACAAAAGATGAAGGAAATTAAAGTACAGTTGTATGTAGAGACTACAGCTGTACAAGAAACCGCATAGGACAGATTGAGGTTAGGTTTCTATGCACAAACAACGTGTACAGCAGACCTCTTAAATGAGCACATATGCAAATACGCATACTTGCGTAAACCTTACGACAAAGTATTTACCTGGAGCTGTAGACGGAGCGGCTATCAGTCATCGAAGTTGACGTCAGCAAGGAGAGAGGGTTGACTCGGCTCTGAGCAGCGATGTAGCGGCGGGTGAGCTTCGTGCCTGAAATTCACACAGTACCAATTAGTTGACGACAGATAATATAGAACGAGTTAATAGTTACCTGAAAAGAAGTTATACAGCATCTCCGAGACGAAAACAGCACAATGTCAACATACACTTACTGCAGATGTGCACCGCTACAGACTGAATACAGCGGTAATCGACTCGCTCGCTCGATGCGAGATCAATGTACCGCGTACAAGCACGTACTGGGCAGGCGCGCGGTACGATCGCGGCTCTCGAGAACGAGTATACTTTTTTCAATAAATTACTAAAAAAGTGTATCTAATAAAAAATTTCTCAATCAAGAGCGCAAAATTCCAAACGATTATGCCGTAGCAACGCTGGAGTTGGATTTTTCCTGAGTACGGTCTATAGGCGGTCCGAACAGCAAACGGATTGATTGCTGCTCGGACCGCCTATAGAACCTTTTCGCCCATGAGAATTGCATACATGCTCTGTTCGCGTATTTATACGCTTTAAATTTGAAAAAAGCACGGTTAAGCGTAAATCTTTTTGTGATCCTTTTTGTCACATATTTACGCGCGTTTTTCTTAATATATGAGCGTTTAGAAGCATACCATAAGAAAATACGTATTTTGAGCGACATGGCCAACACGTTGGAAGAACAAATGACAAGGGAATTCCCAAATAGAACCATAGTTCATTGTTTCACGGGATTTTCAAAGGAGGTTTATGAGCGGTAGAGTAGGCAGCCGTCGTGTCCCCGTATGTACCTAGCTCTAACCATATGTTTCTCGATTGTCGACTGCTAGTGAGTTGAAACAAACAGCGATATACAGAATGGTACGCTAAAGGGATAACTACACATGGAACACATCCCCACCTTAACCCTGACCAAGACCCTGATTGACAGATCTTTGACGGACGAGCGACACTTCGAGTCTAGCCAGCAACCGGGCAACTTGTACCCTTTCACGGCATTGTGTGTTGTTGATCATTGTGCGAGGTTGATTCTAAACTATTGTGTGACGTGTAGCTGGTGTGTGAATACCTGGGCAGTGCCTGCCCAATCTTCGGATCTCTCGATATTAGCGTCATCGCTTGATATTATATCTGGATTGACCAGCCTAGCTTCTCGGCCGATTGTTGATTTGTCTAGAAGAACGACTAGACATCGCCGTTACATCCAGGTGGTCGACCGTGATCGTGTCGAATCCTGGATTGTGTTGGAGCACACCGGATCGCGACGCCAGCGTACACGTAAGGGAAGGATCGCTAGTTGCGCGAGCGATTCCATTTTATATATTCATAGTCGGTTATTATTACTATTATTATTGTTATTATTATTATTCCTAATTTAGTAACAGTTTCCAATTGTAATAAGTTTAATGTAAGTTATTTAGTAATTATATTAGGATAAATTAGATATTTAGATATATATCAAGGCTTTTTCCCCACATCAACTGGGGTTTTTTAATGCCGATATATTTAATTTACGATAAAATAAATTTAATTCTATTTTTACTTTAAATTGTGTATCATTATTATCTGGCACGATCCTCCACCTATCCTATCCACCGAACTCACAATAATAATTGCCTTTATATTAATTTACTTAGTAATTTCTTTTCCTATTTCACGAGACTTATAAACATGCTCTAATCGAACCACTATTTTTTCTTTGCACCGGTAATTATTCAATCTATCCAAAAGTTCAAAAAGATTTGTTTCTTTTTATTTAAAATTATTAAAAAATATTGAGTGATGATTTATAAATAATATACTTTTTTTTAAAAAAATTACTAAATCAGTGTATCTAGTGAAAATGTCTCAGTCAAGAGCGCTAAATTCCAAACGATTATGCCGTAGCAACGCTGGAGTTGGATTGTTTCTGAGTGCTGTCTATAGGCGGTCCGAGCAGCAAACGGATTGATCGTTGCTCGGACCGTCTATAGAACCTTTTCGCCCAGGAGAAGGGCATTCCTGCTCTAATCGGGTTAATATTTTTTCTTTGCACCAGTATATTTTGTTCAACGTCTTGGTTGACTTAAAAGGAAATATATTTTTTTTAATTTTTGATCGGTACATATTTAAGTTATTGTTTCCCAATGTAATGTTAAAGCGACCTGTCTTTTGTTTGTTTCGAGTTATTTATGAAAAAAATTTCACAACGCAAAAAATAATTTATTAAAAGAATACGTATTTAAATTCTTTATATTATCTTTGATTCCATTTTGTTGATTTCTTACGCGAGTAATTTATCTTCTTTGTACCCATGATCCTGAAATCCTCTCGATCATTTAAATGTATAAAAAATAGGTTTTGTAATACTTGTTGAAATTTAAGATTTACTGTTTTTAATAACACATCAATTCACACTTTGTGTGTGTATAAAATCACATAAAATTCTTATTAGATTCGAATAAATAAAGCCTGACCAAGCTTTTTTTACATTTTATGGTTTCGTTGCCAAATAGTCAACTGTACATTGAAAAACGTTTGTACATTGCCTCAAAACGTTGATAACATCTTTTTTATCTACATTTGGCCCACAAGTGCCTTTGTCATATCAATAAAATTTAGACCCAAATTAACATGGAAAAATAAATTACATTGTGTAAATCATAGTACATGCAAATCCGCTTGATCCATTAATCTTTTAAGTATCAAAATAGTGATTTCCAAAAATACCTTTGAATCAAAAATTTTTTACTTATAAAAAGTTGTATAAATACTATAAAATTAAATTATACTTACCCTTTTTCATTATTTCTGCATAATCAATATTATGTAGTAGATGCTATTTATTTTGAACACATTGCAAAATTTTGTATAACTGCAACCGCTTAACGAACCTTTTCCCAGAATATTATCTGTACAAATTTTAAGATCAAAATATAAATTCTCTTCTAAATGGCATTTGATTGAAATTTACTCTTTGCGTGGACAAAAGATGTTGATTTTCATTCAAGTGCCATTTTTTTATTTCTTCATATTTCTTCATAAAAATTTGTGTAGTAGTAGATACTACTGAAATGTAGGGCAACTATGTCTTGATATTACCCCAATCGCTTTATATTTTTTTACGAGTTACTTTTTGTATACGAAATCGGGCTGCAGCGTCGTGACAATCTGTGCCGCCATTAGCGGTGGAGGAGATTATAAATATGATAATAAAACTTTTTTATTTTTTGAAAAAATTCGTAAAATGAAGACATAGTTGCCCTTCCTTACAACATCAGCTACCTGTGTACAAATTTTCAGATCAAAATATAAATTCTCTTCGAAATGGCATTTGATTGAAATTTACTCTTTGCGTAGAAAGTAGATGTTGATTTTCATTCAAGTGCCATTTTTTTTATTTCTTCATATTTCTTCATAAAAATTCGTGTAGTGGTAGATACTACTGAAATGTAGGGCAACTATGTCCTTATTTTATGCTCAAGTCTGTAGGTTTTATTTACGATCATTTTTCTTATCAGTCAACCGACTGTTGACTCAGTCGGTAAAAATTGGCTTTGGAACTCCCTTAATAGCATCTCGAAGATGTATATAATCATCTGTGCGTAATTTTTTTTGATTGCTACGAATGAAAAGTAGCCTTTCGGTTTTCATTTTTGCCTTATTATCTACAACATATTGATCTAATAAATTTTTAAAATACAGTAAATAGTTGATACTATTTTGTACATGCAAGTTACTGTTTTAGAAGTATTAGTTCGTTGTTGAATAGTCAAGTAATATCCATCTTCTCCTTTAGTAAACATTAAAGGATATTGTAAATGGTCGTAAGAACGATGAAGTTCAGATACACGTTGTAAATGACCACCTCTATGACGTAAGACAATATCTCTAGGACCTTTGTCTTCGTCAACCAATAAAACCGCAACTTCGTTGCAAGTAGCAGCATTGTATCGACCCCTATGTTCATTATTATGTACACGATCTGAATGTATAATCAATTTAAAATTATTTAAATTTTGCAAAGAATTATTTTCAAGATTGTATTTAAAACTTTTTATTAAATTATTATTTTGTAATAGTAGTCTTTGCAATGATTTTATAAGTTCTACTTTTAAATTTGGATTAATATGCGATCGTGCCGAAATTGATCATTTTCAGACATAAAATAAATTTGTAAAAATTGATGATTTTCATGAGGATTTGGTAACATATTACCAATTAAATGATAAACTTGGCCTTGAATTTTAAATGTAGGCATAAAGCTTCCTTCTTTGATTTCTTTAGCGCCAAAAGAAGTCATTTGAAATAATGTATTATATTGCCTAAAATTATCAAGAAAATGTGCTGAATCCCTATGAATACCTAATATTAAATCTTTCATAAACTGCGGAGGTTCTTCTAATAATGGAAGATGTACTTTACCATTAGCACAACAAAGTCCAGGTGCTTCGTCTTTCCATTTTTTTGCATCACAGTGAATACAAATCTTATTCATTTCACCTATTTGAATATCTTTAAAACCTGCATAATCTAATTCAGGTTGATATTCAAATGCAGATCTTTGACAACAAATATTTTGTAAGGTACGTCGATTGTTAGTATTACGCAATCGTTGATTTGCAAGCCTTTGAATTCTTTCATCAATAGACTCTCGACGTCTACTAACAGAAGTTTGCATTCGTTGAGTTAACAAACGTAACTCTCTTTGAGAATCTGTTTCTCGAGAAAGTCGCAATGTTTGTTGTGAAGACATTTGCGTCAATCGAGATTCACGATCATCACGACTTTCATTAAGTCGTCGATCTCTCATTGCTCTAGTTCGAGCAGTTCTTCTCGACAAATTAGTTTTAATAGATTTAGGCATTTTGATTTTTGCAATAAACGCAAGTAAAAATAATGCCGAAATGACGAATACATCAATGGCTCGAGGCGTATTAATATTGTCTGCGTGCAAATTTTGTAATGGGAATAGTAAAACCGGTCGCCACCTATCAGTCGTTGAGCGAAGCATGCGCATTGTATAGCGCCGACCGCAGAACACCTTCCTACGCGAATTAGTCCCTACTACGCTATGGCAATATAGTCCCATGTTTTTTTTCACAAATAATGCATTAAAAAAATGAGTTTATATAGCCCATGTCATTCCAGATGTTATAACAAATCTATATGCAAAGTTTCAAAATATTCGGTTTAGTGGTTCTTGCGTTTATTGGTTACATATAAACAAACCTTCTCTCTTTATATATTAGTAAGATTAGTAAGACTAGTTGAAAAAATGCAATAATTTAGAGTATAATCCTAATCCTGTCTTAATGGCAATAGTAAGAAATTCAAATTTTAACCAAAGTACATACAGTAAAGCCACAATTTTACACTATCCGTAAACTATTGTATAAAGACACCATTTTCGGAAACTATAAAAAAATTCCTCATAAATCGTCCGTCACAAAAATTATACTTAAATTTGAAAGATTATTGATTTTGCTGCACATAAAGACGAGATAGGTTTTTATATCGCGAAAAACTCACGTACTGAAGTTAGATTACAATTACATCCGTGGATTCGAAAAGAGGTCCCATATAAATTTTAGATCATACATCGTTCCTTTCACTATAGAACAATCAATTCAATAAAGGCATGTACTTAGTAGCGAACAAATGGGAATTTTATATTACCCATAGTTCAAGTTCGTAATTATAGTTAAATTTCGAGGATAATGTATTTCTCATCCAGAAAAAGCGAGAAATAAGTGTTTGATAATTAGAGCAGCTCGCGTGCTAGATAACAACAAAATTATCAACGTCTATTTTTGAGTCATACACCTTCCTTTCGTTGTATTATTGCTATTTTAATAATCTCAAAAACAAATTTAGACAAACCGAATCTTCTCGCAAAAGTGGATAAATTTACAGTTCAGTATCATAATTTGTAAAGTTTCGTTGAAATAATTTGTTGTACGCAAGCCTAATATTAGCCGTGAACCGTACGGCTCCGATTAGATATAGTTCCGATAACGACCGCCAGGTGCTGAGCTTATCAGTCGTCACCTACTATCAAAGTGACCAATTCATATTATATATTGGCTCCGGTTAAGAAGAGATGATTTCTTCTTATTTCTTCTAAATTATTTATATAAATTTTTACCATAAAATGTCGAATACGCAGCAGAAGATCGAAGACTGGTGCTTATTCTATAGAGACGTAGATATACGACACTACCTCAAAGACTTGTCACTGCAAAAATTTAATGATAGACGACAACACGAAACATCCATCGATAACTCTTAATAATGACGAAAAGGTCAAGGAAAATATGAAAACAAGTCGACGAAAAATTTGTCAAAACCAAGATAATGCAACTACGACAAGGTTGGAGGAAACCACGAAGTCAAAAATAGCGAAGCTGCCGAAGACGTTACATACAATTATTAGAATCCAAGCAAAATAAAACTCACTGTAGCGGATAGAGAATCATTTGAAATTCCACTTGATTTAGCAAGTTTCATGAAGGGCATGTTAGACGCAGTTAAACACAACCTATTTTAACAATCACTAGATTGGACCAGCTACAACACGAGGTTCGTAAACAACGACAGCAAATAAAATTCCAGGACACGCTGACGTATCATTAGCTGGACGATACAGCTGAATTACCGCACCCTGACCCAGTACTGTAGCGGTACTATTCCCAATAAAAAGCCGACAGAGCCTGGAAGGGGGAGAACTTTCAGTCATGAGATACTTGGAAATGCATCAGGCAGAGAACTGCAGGACAGTGTACAAGAGATGTCGGTAAAATTGTCCGGAAACGGGAACTACAATTCTTAGCAGATGGAGACAAGAGCATAGACTCAATTCTCGAACAAGTCGAGGAATATCGAATTCTGGCAAACCTATCGGATGCCGAATTACTTAGCTTTTTACCAGAGCTGTTCAAAGGCGTAGCAGCACTCTGGTACAAAAACAAAAGAGATACGCGGTCGACATGGTTCGAATTTCAAAAAGAAGCTCGTCACTGGTATGGAACGAACAAGCTGTTCTAGAAGAGATTGATTGTCGAAATAAATTCTTACTATCAAGGACTTGGCGAGAAGACATAACATGTCTAGTACACATGATACAAATTCTCGATCCAATTAAAAAAATCAAGCAACATCTATGGTTTAAAAAAAAGAATTTGCTTAATTTGGAGCAATGTTATGAAGAGAATAAGAAATTAAAGAAATTTTAAACAATATTTAATATGAAAAATTTATTGAATCTTTTGGACTTTTAATCTTTAATTTCTTATTTTCTTCATAATTGTGCTCCAAATTAAGCAACTTAAGTTTCTTTTTTTTCAAACCATATCTACTTGAACTCAACTTTCTTGTGATTTTTGGATTGAGTGCCTATCTTTATTTTTTCCGAGTAACAGGTAATCAAATTGAAAGTAATTTTTACTGATATTATTATTAGGTGTTTACTAACTTTCGTAAAAGTGGTCAATGGTAAGGAACAACTTGGCTTTCTTCATATTTTTATATTATAAAAGACATACCAAAGTTAGGACAAGATCATTTTCCCGGAGGTCAAGTACTCCCCTTGTAAGCGTAGAGATACAGGAGTAACCAGTCTTCCGCGTGTCGAATCAATCTCTCCAGTTGGTCAGGATAGCATTATTGACAAGAGCGAGATGATGATATGGCGGTCGTCGAATGCTGTAGGAAGACTATATATATGTACCACAGTTCAACGGCACTTGGTGATAGAAACACAGAAACGAATATAACAAAATGAGCCGGATAAAACCAGGATTGCTGTAATGCAGCGACAAACTCCTAAAAAGGAATTTTAGCAACGTAATTCAAGATTAGAAGTAGGAGCTATTCGCAATACAACGTTATAACTTAACAGAGAGATTTGATTTATTTTTTTAGCAGCCTTAGGGTAGTACCCTATGCTGCTGATTAAAGTATACAACGTAAGAAAAAATTTGTAAAAATTACCGAAATTATAAAGTAAATGAATCAATAAGGAAACAAATGTCAAGTATGGCAGTATATTACAATAATATTTGAGTGACACGCAAAAACTTGTAACAATAACAAGAGTTATAATTAATTTACAATTTATAAAGTTTATACTTCAAAGCTAAAACTATGATTATAAAACTATGCCCTCTCTGATGATTCTTTAATTCGAATTGTCTGTATCGCGTATCATAACTTCCCGCAAAAGTAAATTCTTAAACTCATTTAGACAAAATCAGCAGAAGGTAGAGAGTTTAGCAGCTTAGAGGCCGTGACCAATAAAGATCTGTTCTATGCCTCAGTACGGAGTGAAGAATAGCGTAGACAATCAATCTTTAATCCGGTTGATCTCCTAATAGCATTCTCAGAGCTAACCTTTTAAAATCGTGAGACAAGGTAGTAAGGATTTTCCAATGAAATGCAATGATAGGCGAGACAACCTAAAAGAAGCTCTCTACATCTAAGTGCTGACAACCACCCAAAAGTCAATCTGTGTGGAGTGACATGGTCCCTAGCCTATATATTTCCAACGACAAAGCAAACGAACGCATTTAATAGGGTCTGCATTTTAAGATTACGCGTGGGATCGAGATGATGACAGACCACACACACCTAATCAAAGTGAAGAAATATTAGACTCTCATCCAGGCTCTTCCTTAACGACTTTGACAGTTTGTGTTTGTGATATCTGTGCATAAAGTGGATCTTACGAGTCATGTGATGGGAGTGTTTTTCCCAATTTTGTGTTAGGGTGAGCCACACCCCGAGATTAAGAACCTCAGTGGAGTCTATACGAATGTATACGAGTGTATATGAGCTCCTGTATAATGAAGGTTTCCTAGAAGCATGACCTTAGTCTTTTTAACATTAAAATTTAGTCCATTTTCATTGGCCCAAGATGCCACTGCATCTGCATCCCGTTGCAGCGCCGTAATACCACTTGCAATCTCACTAGGCAAACAATGGAGGTATATTTGGGTATCGTCAGCAAAAATAAAGTACCTACTGGAGGCCCGGACACTAGAAAAGTCTTTTATAAAAAGTGCAAATAGCAGTGGTCCAAGAACACTACCTTGCAGGACTCCCGCCGTGTTTTGAAGCTATTTTGAAGGTAGACTCTCCAGATCTATCACCGCTTGAGTACGCTCATAAAGATAGGTGTAAAACCACCTGATGACTGCTTCAGAACAATTTATGTTCCTTAATTTCTTGAGAAGATGGTATGAAAGGCTTTCGAGAGTAACCTTACGTTTCTCAATCACCTCCCAGATGTCATCGACAACATCCAATAAAGTAGACGGCCTGCTGTATCCCTTTCCAAACCCCGCTTGGTGGTCTACTAGCAGATGGTTTTTCTCAACGAAGGCCATAAGATGCCTGTAGAATTTTCCAATAGTTTCGACATTTCGGGAAGCTGTGAGATTGGTCTCGTATCAGAAGCTGACTGAAGAGATTTTACTTTAACTAGAGGTCTCCGGAGAGTTCATTTCCACTTACATGGAAAATATGAGGTCGTCAGTAAGGCATTGAATAGCGCATTGAAGTCAGTAATAAGAGAGGTGGAGCAAGTTTTAGTATATCGACCGAGAAATCGTCTACACCCACTGATTTAGACGTAGCCTCATTTAGGACCTTCTAAATGTCTGCTATGATCATCTCGTTGAAATTCAAGGTACTGTTTTGATCAGCGTTGAGGGACGTCGATAGAACTAATTCGAGTGTACCCTCAAATAAGGGAAACGAATCATCACTCGTTATGGACGCACAGTGGCGATTTAGGACGTCGGCCGAAAAATGATTGAGGGGGGAGGAGAGAGAGTGAGTAGAGGATTTCAACTTTTTTAATACACGCCACTTTGTCTTTGGATCGGGAGCGCTATTTAGCCTGGATTAAAAATATTTATTTTTAGCAGAGCTGAGCAAATTGTTGAAGCCATGTTAAATATATGGAGACAGCTACCGATGTGTCGATTTGCGTATTCTCAGACGAAAGATGCTCACGGCTTAATCTGACAGCTAAAGACCAAACAGATAATCGAGAAATGCCCAAGCTGCTATGAAGATTCCCGTATAAAAATATTTCTCTCCAAGAGTGATATCACAGTCAATGTAAAGCCAATAGTAAAACTAAATTATCACAAATTGGTATAGAAAACTGTCAAACTCAATCGAGTTATCAACATTGGTCTAATCATACTTTGAAACAGAAATTCAACATAATTTTTAATTTGACTGATAGAGCGATATTACTATCTCACACTGATTTTCATAAAGATAATCTAAATATTATTAGACACATTTTGACAGAAAAATGACTATCCATTAAAATTTGTCAACAAAATATTTAATACTAGGTTACGAAAAACTAAATTGTGTTTTAGTACCAAAAGATATTGTAGTCGCTAAAAAAATTAGCTACTTTTCACTCCGGTACTTTAAAAATTTCTATGAAAAATGTTCTAACATGTTAAAAAATTCAACATAGGTACAGTGCCTAATATTAATAAAAAACTTGTAATGTCATAACATTATGTAAAGATACGACAAAAAGCTTGATTTATGTAACGTTGTTTATAAGTTTCAATTGTAATGATGTAATCTTCTTATAGGACAAACAAAACGTGCATTAAAGATAGAATTAAGAACACAAAAACATGATAATATGATTCTGTTGTTAGCTTACATATGCTACAAAATAATCACCATTCAATTTGACAATGTTTCGGTTTTAGACAAAGAACCCTCATATAAAAAACGTATTATTTCAGAGATGCTGCATATTAAAATTGTAAATATACTAAAATAAGAAGGAGACACTCAAATGCTCAGTAATATTTATAAAGGATTTTGTAACAGTTTGTTTTGCTCGGAATATTGATGTATGTCTATTTCTCATAATTAATTATTTGATAATGTTCACATGTATTTATATAGTCGAGTGACTGATTTATTATTCCTTAGACGTTACCTTACAATGGAGTAAAATTTGAAACGTATACTTTGTTTTTTTCGAAGGTATTTAATTTTATTTTGTTTGTAAAGTGTGTGGTTGAAATTTTGTTCATTTATTATTTTTTTGTATATTTGGTTTGGATTACGCGGGGATCGTAGAGCTGACAGACCACACACACCTAATCAAAGTGAAGAAATATTAGACTCTCATCCAGGCTCTTCCTTAACGACTTTGACAGTTTGTGTTTGTGATATCTGTGCATAAAGTGGATCTTACGAGTCATGTGATGGGAGGTTTTTTCCCAATTTTTGTGTTAGGGTGAGCCACACCCCGAGATTAAGAACCTCAGTGGAGTCTATACGAATGTATACGAGTGTATATGAGCTCCTGTATAATGAAGGTTTCCTAGAAGCATGACCTTAGTCTTTTTAACATTAAATTTAGTCCATTTTCATGGCCCAAGATGCCACTGCATCTGCATCCCGTTGCAGCGCCCGTAATACCACTTGCAATCTCACTAGGCAAACAATGGAGGTATATTTGGGTATCGTCAGCAAAAATAAAGTACCTACTGGAGGCCCGGACACTAGAAAAGTCTTTTATAAAAAGTGCAAATAGCAGTGGTCCAAGAACACTACCTTGCAGGACTCCCGCCGTGTTTTGAAGCTATTTTGAAGGTAGACTCTCCAGATCTATCACCGCTTGAGTACGCTCATAAAGATAGGTGTAAAACCACCTGATGACTGCTTCAGAACAATTTATGTTCCTTAATTTCTTGAGAAGATGGTATGAAAGGCTTTCGAGAGTAACCTTACGTTTCTCAATCACCTCCCAGATGTCATCGACAACATCCAATAAAGTAGACGGCCTGCTGTATCCCTTTCCAAACCCCGCTTGGTGGTCTACTAGCAGATGGTTTTTCTCAACGAAGGCCATAAGATGCCTGTAGAATTTTCCAATAGTTTCGACATTTCGGGAAGCTGTGAGATTGGTCTCGTATCAGAAGCTGACTGAAGAGATTTTACTTTAACTAGAGGTCTCCGGAGAGTTCATTTCCACTTACATGGAAAATATGAGGTCGTCAGTAAGGCATTGAATAGCGCATTGAAGTCAGTAATAAGAGAGGTGGAGCAAGTTTTAGTATATCGACCGAGAAATCGTCTACACCCACTGATTTAGACGTAGCCTCATTTAGGACCTTCTAAATGTCTGCTATGATCATCTCGTTGAAATTCAAGGTACTGTTTTGATCAGCGTTGAGGGACGTCGATAGAACTAATTCGAGTGTACCCTCAAATAAGGGAAACGAATCATCACTCGTTATGGACGCACAGTGGCGATTTAGGACGTCGGCCGAAAAATGATTGAGGGGGGAGGAGAGAGAGTGAGTAGAGGATTTCAACTTTTTTAATACACGCCACTTTGTCTTTGGATCGGGAGCGCTATTTAGCCTGGATTAAAAATATTTATTTTTAGCAGAGCTGAGCAAATTGTTGAAGCCATGTTAAATATATGGAGACAGCTACCGATGTGTCGATTTGCGTATTCTCAGACGAAAGATGCTCACGGCTTAATCTGACAGCTAAAGACCAAACAGATAATCGAGAAATGCCCAAGCTGCTATGAAGATTCCCGTATAAAAATATTTCTCTCCAAGAGTGATATCACAGTCAATGTAAAGCCAATAGTAAAACTAAAAATAACGTCACAGGCACAAATGCAAAAATGCCAAAAAGAAGGCCGTTGTGGCGACCTGAAAGGAGAGGGAAGATACTACTTTGGCACGATAAAAAGAGATAGAGAGGGCTTATGACAACCGGTTGCTAAGTAAGCGAGATACTCTTATGAAATTTAGGTCATTGGTTGTCATAACGGCCTTTTCACGCGTTTATAAATATATCTATATATTGCAAAGGGGTAAAATCGCTCGCGTAGATAGGGGTAAAGGGATCGGTTGCTACGGTACTGCCTAGTTATACTCCCTAGGCGGTGCCCCGATAGTGCGCGGCGGTTTCAAATTAGCGAACCCTGCGCACGACCTCCCGTTGCGATGTCTGTTAACAACCGCGAGATCACTTGCCGATCTCGCGTCTTGGTACAGCTGCAAACGTCCTGACCTAAAAAGGATCGCGAATAAAAGGGGATAAATTCGCGGTAAATTTATCTCAGCCGCTCCTGAACGGAGAGGGCGGTATTCGGGATAACGGGAATAATTTACGCCGGTAATTAATAATCAAACTTGTAATCGATTACTAAATACGAATAAATTTTATTTATCACAAACATTATAAAATAAGTTTATCAAAGAATAAAAAAAAGAAACAAACAAACTACAAAAAAATGTATCGGCCGCATGAGGTCTCGCGACGAGGTGTAACCACCGGGGTTACTCGCGCTTTCTCTCACGCACGCGTACGGAATCGCACGTTAGCTTCCTCGCCGACGCACGCGGGCGAGATCCGTCGATTGCTAGCTTTAAGATATACCCGTAAAGAAAGTCTTTACGGCTCCGGCGGCTCGCGAGTGGTACACCCCGTACCTTTACTCTTCCCGTGTACGCGCTTGACTTCGCTGCTTTCCCCTCTCTGTTGAGCTCTCGCGCGCGGCAACTTCGCCGTCCTCGCAGGTTCCTGAGGAGTCGCTGGAGCCGTGCACTGAACATCAGCACGCTCACTCCACAAAATCACACTCTTTGCGGCGCGAACTCCAGAACCCGGACGAGAATCCGTAACAAGGATTTTCTACTCTTTTCACGAATTAGCAAGGAAGGCGTTACCGGCGACGTGTCTATTTACGATGATTCGTATAAACTCTCTCTCTCTCTACTCTCCTCAGCAAGCTTGCGCCTCGGACCATTATTAGTCCTTACGCAGCTTGCGCGCGGGCTTTCCCGATCATCTACGAGCTTTTTCGATCGGCACTCGCGCTCGTTATAAGGTATCGCTTCATACGCTTAAGAGTATGTAGCTTACCTTTACAATATATATAGAGCGAGATCGCAATAAGTCGATAAACAATTTATTACAAATAAATAATGTTTCGATCAATACATCTATCAGTCGAAAAATAAAATAAAGTGAGTTGAAAACAATAAGTAAAATCGGACGGCACGATTCCTAATCACGCTTAATACATTCATGCGGTCCGTACTCATCTCCAAAATACATTCACTTAAGGTGTATATGGGACCCTATAGCCACAAGAATTATAAATAGGACTATAGCAGTTTTAATAAATTAACACAAAGTAGGACAAATATTATTTGAATGTCAGAAAGTGCCCCCGTATAGCAGACTTAAAGTTCTTAAGTGATAAGTTTTTTATCTCTGCCGGTAATAAATTCCATAAATGCGCACCTTGAACGTAAATAGAGCGTTTTCCAGTCTCAGTACATATCAAGGAAGAAGCTGATTCCTTCGTTGGACCCCTCACAGTGCACCCTAGGAACATATCTACATTACTTTTACGTCACGTTATTACATTAGTACAAACATGAAATAATATCTCTTTGAATCTGTACGCAGCCATCCCAGTGATCATCCCTCTTAACACCGCACATATAGCGCACAAAAGAATTCTATAATATCTGCGGCCTATTTCTCATCTCCTGCGAGGCATGTAGCATAAATATTGAACAATAATCCAAATGCGGAAATAGCAAAGCCTCGGCAAGTCGTTTACGGAGGGTCTCATTCGTGCACTAGCAAAAAGACGTAAGCTGTACGAGACTGTGTTTATCTTTTTTGTAATATTATCTAGATAATATTTTCACATTAATTGAGAGGTGTAGGATAACACCTAAAATCACTATATTGTCCACAAAAGAAATGCGGACACCATCCCCAACCTCGACATAGGATTGCTCTTTCTTATAAAATTCGACACAGTATTTGCGGCACCCAAATAAAATTGCCTGTGTTTTAGCAGCCAAAGTAGATAATCTGTGTGCAACCATCCGTAGCCCCGCCAATCCCACATGTAGGTCACTATAAGTATGAATACAGTATGTACTGGACGCCCGTGGAGACAAGAACCTCGCGCAAGTCATCTATGAACAGAAAGGGTCCAATGACTAACCCCTATAGTACAGGGTAGCTATTGCAGCAAGTAAGCGTTGATAATATTTGCACGAATGTAAGACACGAACGGGACTCGCGGGTCTCTCTCTCTCTCTCTCTCTCTCTCTCTCTCATTATTTAATCATTTGTCTGGGCTCGACCAAGCAGCCTGGTCCTTGCGGCTAGTGTCTGAGGGCTTATTGCCGAGGTCCATCCCTCACGTGGATGCTGCTTAATTGGGTTCTTAATTGCTTTTAAAATTGTTATAGCGCTTAGCATGTTAAGTTTTAAGTTTTATTTGTTTAACCAATTTTATTGTTATACTCCAGCGATATCTGCAGAGAGCAGTTAATTTATTTATTTATTGTTGTTTAGTTTTAAGTATTTATTTAATTAATTGTACATATTTTTTCTAACTTATTTTACATTCTATTACATCTAGTCACTGCTCGTTTATATATTATGTCGCAGCTGCAATTTTACTGTTATCTTACTAATATCATATGTTATATATTTCATTTATTGTTATTTTATTTTTTATATCACTGTAATTTCATGCTAATAGTGCTTACGGGGTATTTACCCCAAAAAGCCAAAATAAAAGTTCAATCAATCAATCAATCTCTCTCTCTCTCTTGGTGACTACAAAGCCGCTTATTGCCTTGCTCCGCTTTGTTCTTACTCGTTTGCTCACCAAGCTGCCTCGAGTATTTTTTAGCGAGTGCTGAGGGGATGTTTGCCGACTGCAGCGTCTATTAATATATATAGTCAAATCCTGCTGCAGCCGGTTATCCCGTATTTTTGACGTTTCTATCGCCAATATTTTGGAGGTTAACCGTGAGCGTTGAGGGAAAAAGGCGGCTCTCCGCAGTGTACAGCGTCTTCAGGTCCACCAACTTTCGCACATCATTATTCGCACACCGCAAGGTCTTCTCGAGTGGACGTATCATTGCAAAGAATGGCAACGTCGCGCGGCTGTTTCGTATGCGGTGGTCAACTAACTAGGAAAGATTATGCGGAGGTTTGTGGGCTTTGTAACAGCATCACGCATGCGCACTGCTTTGAAGCTGCGCTGGGCTCCTCTGAGCGCCGCTGCTGTCTCTTGGCGAAGACCAAGACGTTAGTAGCGGCTCCCACCGACGTGAGGGTGCCACCGTGACAGACTGGCGCAATCTACCCTACCGATCTTTCCGACACGCCCATCCAGCTCCCCTCCGGCGCTAAACGTAATGCCTCGCATCCGTCGCCATTATTGTCGCAGGTTGCTAAGCATCCTTGCGGCGCCGCGCCCACAACGCCCAATAGAGACTCGCTCGCTACCGCCGTTGACACCGACTCGATAACGAGTGCTCCGCCACCGTGGATGGAAACGTTTGTGCGTTAGCTCCAGTCCTCTTTTTACAAAGACATGAACACGATGGTGGAAAAGGTTGACCGTATAGAGGGCAAACTGGACGAGATGAGGGCGGACTTGCGAGCACTTAACGCACGCGTTGACCAGCTTGAAACGACTACGGATACGCATCTGAAAAACCAGGATGAGCGTTTTGTTACGTTGGAGTCCCGCGTTGCCACTCTCGAGGTCCGTAAAATTAATAAAGACTTGTCTGTTCCTCGCAACCTCCCATTCGCTGATGCCTTGAGGGATACTTGCGAGGTATTGATCACGGGCATACCTCCAGAGATGACATTACCGGACATCAGTGCCATTGATAAATTGCTGTCAATTTTAAATTGGCCTCTGCTGTCCAAGCAGGTTATTGATGTCGGGTCATGGTCTCCACGGTCCAGGGCTGCTGCCGAGGGAAGTGCTTCCGCTACTCCACGATCTAGAGGAATGGTTTTTCGACTATCGTCAACTGCGGCCAAGAATGCGGTAGTTGGGAGGGCATTCCTCCTTAAGGGTAAAATAGCTCATGCTATTTTCGGTGTAGGAAGCGAAAATAGTCTATTTATCCGGCCACTCTGGCCGAAACCCATTTTTGACCTATGACAGGCAGCGATCCGCAAAAGTAAGGAATTGGGCTACGCGAGACCTATAGTAATTAACCTTAATATTTATATGCGTAAGATAAAGGATGGTCCTTTGAATTGTGTGACCTCGGAGGCTGACGATAACAACCTCCCTCCTCTTTTATATCCTACAAATTGAGACAGGCCTGGTCGGGCCAAAAATTCCTTTTCCATTATTCACATTAACATAAATCGTCTCAAACCTCACTTTTCATCCATTGAAGCATTAGTTCGTCCTGATTCCTTTGACGTCATCGCCATCACGGAAACCTTCCTTACTGAATACGATTCCTCCGATATTCTTAAATTGCCGGACTATACCTTACACCGGTTGGATCGTGTAGGTAAGGAGGGAGATGGAGTAGCGGCATACATTCGCGATCATTTTGCCGTCAATGTCATTGCTCATTCTAACCCTGTCTTCTCGAATGCTCCGGAGTTTCTTATTCTACATTTGGTAAACAAGACAGAGGCGTTCTTATTGGCAGTGGTATATCGTAGGCCCTCAGCTGTCTATCCGTTTAAATTTTTTGAAACTGTGTCAGATTTACTCCCTGGGCATAATCATGTTGTTATCACCGGTGACTTTCATATTGATATGAAGTCTTCTAGTGCTGCGGCAGATATGCTGAGTGGGAGTCTGGAGGCTCTGGGATTTTTCCTTATACCATCGGAACCGACACACCACGCGGTGACGTCCAGGGGATCCTCTCATACTTGGTTAGATCTTTTCCTGGTTCGTGAACCCGTGCCTGAGTTTGTCTATAATAAATCAAGTGCTCCCTTACTGCAGGGCATGATGCCATCACTATTAGTCTAAAGTTTACCAACACTCAGGTTGGTGTAAAACGATTCTGGAGTAGGAACATGGAAGGGATCGATCTTCATTATCTCGCCACCACATTCGCCTCATTCATGGATAGACCACCACAAACCTTACCTTCCTTTTCCCCTCCACCCTTTCCTAACCTGCCTTCACTTCCTTGGCCTGACCAGCCCACTCGCACCTATTCAACGTCATCTTCTCACCATAATTTTAACGTTATCTCGTCCTCCTTAGCTAATCTAACTGACTCAATTCTATCTACATATAATGCATACATATAATGGTTACACAAGACATCAGAACTGATATTAAAGCCAGAAAAATGGCTAAATCAGACTTTATCGCAATTCGGATTCTATTTCGGACTATGACAAATATAATCACTAAGGAATCGTGTCAAGAATTCACTTAACTCCAGTAAATTTCAATTCCTAGAGTCTAAACTTCGTAACGAAAAAAAACCCACCAAGTCTTGGAAACACCTTAAAAACATGGGTCTCTGCTCTAAGACGAGCCCTTCGCCATTGCAGCAATTCACTACTCACCAACTACACATTCATTATGCGTCTATTTTCAACCATGTGTCACCACTTTCCATACATTCATTCGCGTCCATCTTAACTAATTTATGTCATTTATCACCCTCATCTCCTTCATTCTCATTCCACACCGTATCAACCAAAAAGGTTCAATGGGCCATCGTTAAAGCTTCCTCGAAGACCGCGGGTGTCGATGGAATTACAACTAAAATGATTAAACTACTTGAACCGCAACTCACGTTACATCTAACAGACTTATTCAATGATATGCTATCCGTTGGTTATTTCCGGATTGCTGGAAGAGGGTCTTATTATTTCCATTGGCGAAGTCGGCCAGGATGGAGTCGTGCTCGGACACAAGACCGATAGCCAAACTCTGTGAGCTTTCGAAGATTCTGGAAAGAGTAGTGCACGATCAGTTGGTTGAGTATCTCGAAAGTAATTGTTTATTATCAGCCAGGCAAGCGGGGTTCCGAAAGGAACATAGTACTCAGTCAGCTCTTCTAGGTGTACTTGATGATGTAAGAAGGGCTATAGATAAAATTTTAACAAAAATTTAGTATTAAAATTTGATAGACATTTTAGGCAAATATTTCGTCTAATTCTTATTTTTTCCATAACTTTTGTCCAATTTAAGATATTTGAGCTTCTTTTTTTTAAACCATGTCTACTTCATCTCAACTATTTAATGAATTTGAGTTTGAGCAACTACGTATATTTCTTTCCGAGCTATTGGCGATTAAGCTTAAGCATATTTTTTCACGATTTTTCGATAACTGCGTATAACTTTTGTGAAATAGCCTGTGAGATTGAATTTCATATGAATTCTTTCAAATTTGGGTACCAGAAAATAGCTTTCAAAGTTGCAACAAAATCTGTTTCTCGGAAGGTGGAACCCCTCCTTGTTAGTGGGATGCTGATCCCAGATCGATATTGTTGCTATATGGTCAATTTTTTTAAAGAAGTGCTATTTTGATTCTTTTATACCTTTAACATAAATATATATTTAGAAAAATCTAAAAAATTTCTATAGGTAGTTCTAAACTTGGTTAAACACATTTATGCTCAAAATTGGTTATAGAAAATAATTTAAAGTAAAAAAAATTAGTTAAATATTAAAATGTTCACTTCGTAACCATCCACAGACCAAATTGTAATTAAATTTTCTACAAAATGTCTATAGTACATACCTTTACTTATTCTTGTGACACACGGAAATGTTTTATTTTGCTACAAAATAAGTGCAAATGATGCTACATAGTTCAATATTTGCGTCTATAGTTTTGTATACACACATTTATCGCGTTCTATCATAACGCAAATTTGTCGACGGAGTCCGAAGTATCAACATACAAAGTAATTTTTATAAATAAAAAATATTTATCAGTAAATTTGTTTTAATTCTAACAGATTCTTTGGATAAAATATTTTCGAAAACTTATGAGAATTATAAGCGTTTAACGTTAAAATAACAAGAAATTGAAAAATATAAAAATGTAACTTGCGTATTTTATTTCACGTACACTGTATCGACACGTCCTTTATAATTAATGTATTAATAATTGATGATTAAAATATACGAAGTAACTTACAAAATATGTTATGATTGTAATACTTATTTATTTATAATAAAGTATTAATTCCACGACATATATTTTTATCAATAAATTAATTATAATTTTGTTAAATGCTAATTATCATAAATAATCATGGTACATTACTTGCAGCTTTGTACGAATACCTTCACACATATTCATAATAATTGCAAGTTTAAGAAATCTAGGTTTGTAGTGTAACGGGGTACGGATTAATATAAGGAATAAGAGAATCAACGAAGGTATCGGGGCACGAACCTACGATCCCGGGAGCGCGAAGCAGAAGCCTCACCACTGCGCTACCATTCGCAATTATCCCGGCTAGTCGACTTGGACCTATCGACAATCGTCGTCGATAACTCGGGGACCTACTTACGCCGTCACTCAAAAATCCGTACCCATTATAGTATTTAATAATATGAGTTGCTATGACTGTGCTCGAGGTACAAATTATGCATTATGCTATTGAAGAACTATGGTCTATAAAAGAATTGAAAGTTTCTCCAAAACGTATACAAGACTCAAATAAAAGATTGAAGAAAACATGATAATAATAGTGAACAAAATTTGGTCAGCTGAACCCAAAAATTAAAAACAAATCGTCAAGTTAAAAAATGTTAAATTAAAATGTACATTTAAATCGTATACTACACAAATGAATTGATTAATTTATAAATAATGCGTTATTTTTTTTATTATTTACATTTTATTAAAAATAAAACTTAAATATTATTTAATAATTTATTAAAACAAAATAAATTATTAATATTTCATCAAGAGAGTTGATTAATAAGTCGACGGTGTAGACTTTTGTCAAAGTGATCGATTAACACATAATAATATATTATTTAACTAACTCAATTAACTAGATGTTTTACATTTTTAAATGTTATTAAAAATCAAAATTAAAAAAACTTTTTGTCTCTTTTTAAATGGCACTTACTTTAAAAAATACCTACATATAACGGTAATTAGATCTAAACTGGAATATGGAGGTATTTGTTGAAATATAATATGTACATTTATATTGTTATATACTCAAGTTCAAACCAAGATCATGTTATATACCCAAGTTCAAACCAAGTTCAATATTGTACGCTAATCGTGTATAGTGTGAAGCACGCCGAAATAAGTGAGCGTACTAATGAGTGTGAGTGGAGACACACTTGTAAGTCTCCCCTCTCCAGTATGTATGTGAGTACGACTATACTGCGAGAGACGTCGGACAATACGACGCTCTCACTGCTACTCGAGCTCTCTGGCTTGAGCCTTTGCCAAATAAACACGTCGATGTATATAAGAAGTAGTAGTTAAATAAATCCACATCATTATTAAATAAAATTCTCTTCATTTTATATCCACACCTCAACAGTATTGTTACGTCTAAATTAGTAACGGCCAGTATAGCCAGTCAAACCTTAATCGAGAGGGTAAATTATTCATAAATAATCCGCGCTCTCACGCCCTGTTTGACCTAGACTTTCGTCCACATGTCTCCGGGGTTGAGCGTTTGACGAAGATTCAGGAATGGTGATTGGGTTTCTTCTTTTAAAATAATTTGAATTTAATCTAATAAATGATATCTAGATATTTATTTAATTTAAAAAAGTAGGTATAAATATTTCAGATATTTCGCGGTATAAGAAGTTGTATTAAGGGGATGTCGGACTCAGGAAATGGTCATTTTTAATATTTTTTTTTATAAACAAAAGAATACATTTTTGAAAAAATCCTGAACGCTATGCCCTTAGGCATGTTTCAAACAGCATACTCAAATTTTTTCAGATTTTTAAATTTGTAATTTATTTTCGATTTTTGCATTGAAAAGTCATGCCTTTTTCGATCAATAATTACTGACCAAAAATTGTTTATTCAATGTAACGGTGTACTTTCCCAGGGGAAAAATCATCGAGTTGCCCGTCTTATAACCACATAGTTCGTGGCGTACAAACATGACTAATATCGCCGACTAGGTATCTCGTACTCGATGATTAAACAGAGTATACAACTATACATATAATGTTTACAAATATTTCCCGCGTAGCGGCTGCGGTTACCTGTCCGCACACTTGCCGTTAAAGTTGTTTGGAAATCGTACTTCGATTTCCAACAACGACAGGTAAAAATGATAATCTTTCCTGAAATAGACCGCGGAAACAAAATTATATGTGAGTTCGCGAGAGTCCGTATATTTATATATGACTCTTAGGATAACGGAGGAAAAACTATATGCGACGGTTTTAAATATACGAATTAACTCGACTTGAGATGTAATTCAATATGAACAGATTTATTGTATGAAATGTAATAACAACTAAACACAAAAACAATTATCGTTTGAGGTCGACGCACGCACGAAGTTTGAGTTGTAACCGTCGGCTCAACGCGAGAGGGGAAAGGAGTACGCGAACTAACTCTCTTAAAAATACGAATGATCACGTTAAAATTAATTAATACGCGATAATTATCGCTCGCGCGAGAAGTGGTACCACTTACTTTTAATTATCCTCGAATCGCAGAGAAACCACCAAGAATGGACAGCTTTCTTTCTTTCTCTCGCTCTCTCTCTCTCTCTCTCTATCGCTTACGAATGATATGTCGGCGGGATAGTTCCTCGACCGCCGATCAATCCGCGTCGTGCATATATTAAACTAACACAGCTAAAAAAACCACACAGAAAAACTCGTGGATAAATAACTACGCAAACCGGGACGTTTAGACACACGTGTCGTCGCGATCTTTCTCTCGTACCTGTTGTCCTGCGCACGCAAACGCTCTCTCCTACATTGCCGATTTTCGTTGCGCGGGCATCGGCCGTTCGAGTCGTTGGCTAGATCTATATCTATATATAGCGCTCGTGTTTACCTATCGAATTCGTATAATGGTAAGTGAATATCACTTACCATTACATCAATTATTATTAAAAAATAATTTTTTTTTAAAAAATAAAAAGTCATGCTCTCGCTTTTGTTTTAAACTACCCATATGAATTTTTTCAGATTTTTATTCATTATTTCCAACATAATAAATGTTGAAAGGTGTTGATTCCTGTAACTTGGGTTCGACATCCCGTTAAATTAATTAATTTAAAGTTTATATAATATGCCGTTTTACTAAGAAAAAAGAAAATAATTATTTCAAAGAAAGAAAAATGCCAATTATAAATATAAGCCGATATTTGGGAAACATGTACATTATAGTTCGAAAATTCTTGATAAGTGTTCTATTTTCCACAGCAGGGGGTCGGTCGGTGCTCCTCCATCGGAGTACCGAGTGATCTTCCTGTGCGGTCACTCTTCAAGGCGATGAATGTCCTCCCTGCTGAGTCTTATTCGGAACTGCTATTGCTTCTCGACATATTCCTTTTTTTCCGATTTTCGTAAATTTTCCAAAATCTTGACGTCGACTAGCGTGGATATGGTGTCTATGAAAAAAACTGATACGCCTCGTTTCCGTAGATGCGTCTCTTCATATACCCTTTTTTGTGCTTTCTCCTTCTTCTAAATTTTTCTTTATCTTACAATATTGTGTAAGTAAATTCGTAGTATCAAATGTGTTTATATTAGACATAATCAGGTCGTCAAGTAAAAAAATATTCCTGGAGCGGAAGTGGACATAGGTGTTCTCTATATTTTGGTGCAGTTGAGGTGATTCATCCGATTTGGTTCCTATAATGTTACATAGACACGAGTCACTTGCCTTGCACGATTTATTGCTTCCCATCTAATTAAACTTGGATTCTTAAATACCTTCTAGAATTTATCTCGACTGCGAAAGTGTTCATTTGCATAATATTTTCGTCTCTTTTCTAAAAATACTAGTGGTGTCTCATTCCCGTATAAAAGTATGTGGCGTTTAGGACAGGTATTTTCTTTTTCCCCTCTGTCCCTCTTACTATTTATATCCCTGTCTTTCTTCGTTCTTCCTCGCTCTTAGTAATTAAATATCGACATTTCTATTTTCTGTTCCCGTTTTACACAAGTATTAATTCACTAGATTGTTGTTAAAAATAATACGCTTGTTTTAAAAAAATCAATAGATTATACACTATAAAAAAATGATTCGAAAATAAATTATAAGTTCATTTTGAAAATCATCACGCAATACATTATTTTTTTTTCTTACTTAGTATACAAATTTATTTATAAAATCAAATATTCGAAACGTCATTTATCGATAAGTAGATGTGATTATTTACAATTACTGTACAGTAGTATACAATGTATTTAAATCCCATTCAATTGTATTTTTACTTTAATAGTTCATAATAATAATTTTTTTATGCCGTGTAAAGTGCCGAATTCTATTTTAGTAAGGATGCTTTCGTTTATTCATTAATTAAATCCCTACTAATAATTATGTGTATTTAGTAATTTTATTACTTGGGCGAACTCACAAAAGTCTTATTAAAAACATTGTTTATAATTTATTTTTAATCGTTTCATTGATTCAGTGTACAAACTATATAATTGCAATGTATTTTAATCTGTCTAAACGTTACTATTTTTAACTTTTATAGCTATATTCTACGTAAAAATTAATCAGTTCGATACGAAGGTGTGCATAATATTACAAAGTAAAAAAAGTTAAAAACATGCTTCACTCGAAGTTTGTCCTCTCGCATTCCTGTCAAAATTTATTATTTGTTTTTTACGTTTTTTTTTCCTACGTATGTAATGCTTATTTGTTCGTTGTTATATCGTAAATACGGGAGCTCGTCGCTTGTCTTTACTTAGCTTGAATAGAAAACGTCTTATTTCCTTATTCTCCGAATTCCTCTTTTTGTACATATAGAAAGATATACGACCGATCTATAGGCAATGTAATACAGAATCTTTATTACCTAAGCAATATGACATTTTTTTCTATTAATAGTTATTATTCACCCAACTGTACTATTTGGCGTTCTCTTCTTTTATAGAAGTTGCCTATGAATTTCTTTTAAAAAGACATTTGGTGTTTTTATATTTTGTGAGCCGGTTTCTGCTGGTTTTCGAAATTATTTATTCATTATTAAATTTTCAAGTGTATTTATCGTTATTTCTGTTAACATTACTCGTTTAAATAATAATTATTCAATTCTTCTACTTCTACTTAATTTTAAACTAGCCGTTCTACCTCGGTCGCTACCGCTCCCTCGGTTAGTATAATATTTACCATGCCTTTTATAATTATTATAATATTTAGAGAAGTTACCAAAATATTTTGTACAATTTTTTACATTCTAGAAATAATCCAATTATTATTTTACAGTTTTTTTTTAATTTTGCACATTACGATATTCATTTTATAAATGTTCAGTTGACTAATTTTATTTTCTCAATATTTTCAACGAAATTGCTTCAAAATACGCCAAAAGTGGACCGATCTTTATACTAAAAAAACTAAATAAAACTATAATATTTCCATAATTTTTTCAGTTTTAGCAAGGTATTTGGTTTACTTTTCGCAACTTTAGAAACATTTCGGAAACTTTACTAACATTTATTCCTCAAAAATAATTGTCTTAAACTTGTCCTAAATTGAGTTAAAGTATACCACTCTATGTACAAAAATAGGCCAAACTTTGTTAAAAAAACTTTGTTCGAAAAATGTTTCAAATATTACAGATTTCATAAACACCGGCCCACTTAACTGCACACTTTCAAAAAATACCGAATTATTTCCACTAGGATTACGTTCAATTGTAACTACTAATGTTTACGATCTAATTGTATAAACTTATTTAAACTCATCTTATTTGACACCCTCGCTTCGCTCAGGCTACGAACTTCTACTCAATAAATATACAATAGTATAAATTCTGTTGATTACAATATAATTATAAAAATTTATTAGTTCTATTTTCTCTCTACATCTACAGGCTTGACACTGTCATATTGTGAACGTGATTTTCATACACATTAAAATCTGAAATATTTTGCATGAATATATTTTTATCAAACAAAAGTTCAATTGCTGAAAGAATGGCAAAGGAAATTATATATATTTAAAAAATATAAATATATAATCATCGTAAATATTATACATTTAAAAATAACTTATTTTAAATTACATAAGTGTTTCTAGATTTATAATATATTAAGTTCACAATATAGCTGCATTAAATACAAAAAAAATAATTAATAGGTTTATCTTATGTTATAAAACAGAATAATGTAAAATACAAAAATATTTTTACAAGAAGCAGAAGAAGAAGAAGGATTTTTAAGTCAATAGAAGAGGTTTTTAATAAGATTGAAATTGCTCTGTAGGATTCGTAACAAATCGTTATGGTTGTATGATAATTGCTACATTGTGATAGTTTGCGAATGTTATATATATAATTTTGTATATTTTATGTATTTTATATAATATATACCTACATATTATAGACATATTTTAATGTTATATAACAATTGTGGCTTAATGCAGACAAATCATTAATTTTTAAATTGGTTTATTTCTTTTTTTAATGTTATATAACAAATGTCGCTTGACTTAGGCAGTTCATTTGTTTTAAAATTTGTTTATTTCGTAAATAATGTTATATATCAATGTCGCTGAATTCATAGAATTTATGAATTTTAAAATTTGTTTTTTTTTGGTTAATAATTTTATATAAAAAAATGTCGTTTCATGCAGACAATTCATTACTTTTTAAATTGGTTTATTTCTTTTTTTAATGTTATATAACAATTGTGGCTTAATGCAGACAAATCATTAATTTTTAAATTGGTTTATTTCTTTTTTTAATGTTATATAACAATTGTGGCTTAATGCAGACAAATCATTAATTTTTAAATTGGTTTATTTCTTTTTTTAATGTTATATAACAATTGTGGCTTAATGCAGACAAATCATTAATTTTTAAATTGGTTTATTTCTTTTTTTAATGTTATATAACAATTGTGGCTTAATGCAGACAAATCATTAATTTTTAAATTGGTTTATTTCTTTTTTTAATGTTATATAACAATTGTGGCTTAATGCAGACAAATCATTAATTTTTAAATTGGTTTATTTCTTTTTTTAATGTTATATAACAATTGTGGCTTAATGCAGACAAATCATTAATTTTTAAATTGGTTTATTTCTTTTTTTAATGTTATATAACAATTGTGGCTTAATGCAGACAAATCATTAATTTTTAAATTGGTTTATTTCTTTTTTTAATGTTATATAACAATTGTGGCTTAATGCAGACAAATCATTAATTTTTAAATTGGTTTATTTCTTTTTTTAATGTTATATAACAATTGTGGCTTAATGCAGACAAATCATTAATTTTTAAATTGGTTTATTTCTTTTTTTAATGTTATATAACAATTGTGGCTTAATGCAGACAAATCATTAATTTTTAAATTGGTTTATTTCTTTTTTTAATGTTATATAACAATTGTGGCTTAATGCAGACAAATCATTAATTTTTAAATTGGTTTATTTCTTTTTTTAATGTTATATAACAATTGTGGCTTAATGCAGACAAATCATTAATTTTTAAATTGGTTTATTTCTTTTTTTAATGTTATATAACAATTGTGGCTTAATGCAGACAAATCATTAATTTTTAAATTGGTTTATTTCTTTTTTTAATGTTATATAACAATTGTGGCTTAATGCAGACAAATCATTAATTTTTAAATTGGTTTATTTCTTTTTTTAATGTTATATAACAATTGTGGCTTAATGCAGACAAATCATTAATTTTTAAATTGGTTTATTTCTTTTTTTAATGTTATATAACAATTGTGGCTTAATGCAGACAAATCATTAATTTTTAAATTGGTTTATTTCTTTTTTTAATGTTATATAACAATTGTGGCTTAATGCAGACAAATCATTAATTTTTAAATTGGTTTATTTCTTTTTTTAATGTTATATAACAATTGTGGCTTAATGCAGACAAATCATTAATTTTTAAATTGGTTTATTTCTTTTTTTAATGTTATATAACAATTGTGGCTTAATGCAGACAAATCATTAATTTTTAAATTGGTTTATTTCTTTTTTTAATGTTATATAACAATTGTGGCTTAATGCAGACAAATCATTAATTTTTAAATTGGTTTATTTCTTTTTTTAATGTTATATAACAATTGTGGCTTAATGCAGACAAATCATATATATTTAAAAAATATAAATATATAATCATCGTAAATATTATACATTTAAAAATAACTTATTTTAAATTACATAAGTGTTTCTAGATTTATAATATATTAAGTTCACAATATAGCTGCATTAAATACAAAAAAAATAATTAATAGGTTTATCTTATGTTATAAAACAGAATAATGTAAAATACAAAAATATTTTTACAAGAAGCAGAAGAAGAAGAAGGATTTTTAAGTCAATAGAAGAGGTTTTTAATAAGATTGAAATTGCTCTGTAGGATTCGTAACAAATCGTTATGGTTGTATGATAATTGCTACATTGTGATAGTTTGCGAATGTTATATATATAATTTTGTATATTTTATGTATTTTATATAATATATACCTACATATTATAGACATATTTTAATGTTATATAACAATTGTGGCTTAATGCAGACAAATCATTAATTTTTAAATTGGTTTATTTCTTTTTTTAATGTTATATAACAAATGTCGCTTGACTTAGGCAGTTCATTTGTTTTAAAATTTGTTTATTTCGTAAATAATGTTATATATCAAATGTCGCTGAATTCATAGAATTTATGAATTTTAAAATTTGTTTTTTTTTGGTTAATAATTTTATATAAAAAAATGTCGTTTCATGCAGACAATTCATTACTTTTTAAATTGGTTTGTTTCGTACTTTAATGTTATACAGGGTTGTGAGATTTATGATTCGTCAAATCATGAATCCAAAATCAACCTTGGAATTGCAGAATTTGTTGTCTTCAAATCCAAAATCCTTCTGATTAAAGGATTTTCTTTAGTTATAAATACAAAATCCTTTTGATTAAAGGATTTTCTTTAGTTATAAATCCAAAATCCTTTTGATTAAAGGATTTCCTAAATTATAAATCCAAAATCCTTTTGATGTAAGGATTTTCTTTTATTATAATCCAAAATCCTTTTGATTCTTTTATTATAAATCCAAAATCCTTTTGATGTAATCTGACTTGTGAATTGGCCCCATTCATAAATCGAAAATCCATATAATTTTTTTGACTTATTGCATCAATTTTTTTACTTATTGTATTGTGCGTTTTTTTACTTGTGGTATCTAGTAGATTGTGCCCTAGTGACCTGGACGTTAAACTCTCGAAAGATTACAGTCACTCAAAATAAAAAAATTGTCTGTATATTAAGAGCCAGACCTATATGATCTTATTACGGCCCGCTGATTCCGAGTCTAAGCTTGATTTGGAGTTATCAAGTTTGAGGTCATTTAAAGTTCAAACTTAGAAAAAAGTTTTAAGGAGAGGTCACTAATATTTCTACAATTTTGACACCCACTGATCCTTTATGGGGTTTGACTTTATCGGGTTAAGATGAAGGTCATTAAAGGTCAAGTTTGTAAATTTTGTAGAAAGTACATTTTGTACTTCAAATTCCGATATTGGTTTAGATTAAGATAATTTCATTTGGCGCTATCACGTCAGAATCAAGAGCATTTAAAGGTCAAATTGAGAAGAAACTTTTAAGCGTAAATGACTAAATAATATTTTTATAGATTTGACAGCCGCTAAATCCGAATCAAATCCGCGTTTAGATCCCATGTGGAAAAATTTTATAAAGTTTATATAAAATTTTTATAAAATCACTTTATAAAATTTTTATATAAATTTGGTTCTATAAAAATTTTACAAAATTTTTATAAAAACATTGTATATTATGATAAATTGCTTTTTTTATGTATTTATGTGACAAATAAAAAACTATTTTCTGGGAAGATATAATTTAATGAAAATCATTTATTTGTATAATAAAGTAACATGAGAAAACAGCACATGGAAAAGAAAAATTTAATAATTATTCATATATAAAAATTTTGTATATATTTTATTTTAATAAAACACTTTGAAAATAAAGTAAATATATTTATCATTAAGTGCATATAATTGTATTTTCCCAAGTGAAAATAATTTATAAATTTTTTATAAAAATTTTATAAAATACATTTTATATAGTTTTTATAAAAAATTGGTCGTATAAAAATTGTATAAAAAATACACTTTATAAAATTTTTATAAAAAATTTATAAATTATTTTCACAAATGCACTTAATGATAAATATATTTACTTTATTTTCAAAGTGTTTTATTAAAATAAAATATATACAAAAATTTTATATGTGGTTAATTATTAAATTTTCTTATGTTACTTTATTCTACAAATAAATCATTTTCATTAAATTATATCTTCCCAGAAAATAGTTTTTTATTTGTCACATAAATACATAAAAAAAGCAATTTATCATAATATATAATGTTTTTATAAAAATTTTGTAAAATTTTTACAGAACCAAATTTATATAAAAATTTTATAAATTGATTTTATACAAATTTTATATAAACTTTATAAAATTTTTCCACATGGGATCAAAGTTATTTCAAGGACAAATTTACAAAATTTGTAAAAAGTAAATTTTTGACTATATATTCTGATTCCATGACCACTGATTTAAATATATTAAAATGTGTTCTTACAGAGATACTTTCTCAAGTTTTGGGGGTTGCTGTATCCGAATATGAAATCAGTTTGACCTAATCGGGTTTAGATTACTAGAATTTTTAAGTTCTTATTCGGACTGTAATATACAAAAACACATTCCACTGTGTTTTAACTAAAAACCAATAACACAATATTTGAACATTAATGTTTAAAATTATGTAGTACCTTTTAGAAGTATATATGACATTTTTATATCTTTAGTAAAAAATATTAAAAAAAATTTATTGAAAGTAACAAATTTTATAATTTAATGAACAATAATATTCATTATTGCCCTCCAATTTTACTTTATCCCCGGAGGGACTAAAATGCGTTTTTGCTCCCTAAAAAGAGGTCAATAAAGTCAACTTTATTGATTTTCAGAGTGAAAAATAAATTACATATTATAATACGTTTATTTTATAGAATATTATACAAAAATCTATAAAAAATATATATAATTCTATAGGATAAATTACATATTAAATTTTATAATAATTATTTAAATAAATTTTATAAAATATTTATAAAAATTTTATAAAATATTTTCACCCAGGGTGTAAGTATAAAAGAGTAATCTTCTGTACCAAGCACTTTTATTTGTTAAATTGTGTGCACATTCATACACTCTCAAACATACTCTTAAATGTGTAAATTTACACACATTCTCACACGCACACACACAATTACACATTCTCACACGCACACACACAATTACACATTCACACGCACACACACACACACACACACACACACACACTCACTCACACACACTCACACACACGCACGCACACACACACACACACACACACACACACACACACACAGACACACACACACAGACACACACACACACACACACACACATACACACGCACACACACACACACACACACACACACACACACACACACAGACACACACACACACACACACACACATACACACGCACACACACCACACACAACACCACACCACAACACACGCACACCACACACACGCACACACGCACACACCACACACGCACACACGCACACACGCACACACGCACACACGCACACACGCACACACGCACACACGCACACACGCACACACGCACCACACGCACACACGCACCACACCACACCACGCACACCACGCACACACGCACAACACGCCACACACGCACACACGCACACACGCACACACGCACACACGCACACACGCACACACGCACACACGCACACACGCACACACGCACACACGCACACACGCACACACGCACCACACGCACACACGCACCACGCACACATCGCACACACGCACACACGCACACACGCACACACGCCCACACGCACACACGCACCACAACGCACACACGCACACACGCACACACGCACACACGCACACACGCACAACGCACACACGCACACACGCACACGCACACCGCACACACGCACACACGCACACACGCACACACGCACACACGCACACACGCACACACGCACACACGCACACACGCACACACGCACACACGCACACACGCACACCCGCACACACGCCACACGCACACACGCACACACGCACACACGCACACACGCACACACGCACACACGCACACACGCACACACGCCACCCGCACACACGCACACACGCACACACGCACACACGCACACCAGCACACACGCACACACGCACACACGCACACACGCACACAGCACACACGCACACACGCACACACGCACACACGCACACACGCACACACGCACACACGCACACACGCACACACGCACACACCACACGCACACACGCACACACGCAACACCGCACACACGCACACACGCACACACGCACACACGCACACACGCACACACGCACACACGCACACACGCACACACGCACACACGCACACACGCACACACGCACACACGCACACACGCACACACGCACACACGCACACACGCACACACGCACACACGCACACACGCACACACGCACACACGCACACACGCACACACGCACACACGCACACACACACACACACACACACACACACACACACACACACACACACACACACACACACACACACACACACACACACACACACACACACACACATTCACTCACTGTTGAAATATAATATGTACATTTATATTGTTATATACCCAAGTTCAAGCCAAGTTCATGTTATACACCCAAGTTCGAGCCAAGTTCAATATTGTATAGTGTGAAGCACGCCGAAATAAGTGGGCGTGCTAATGAGTGTGAGTGGAGACACATATGTAAGTCTCCCCTCTCCAGTATGTATGTGAGTGTGACTATAGTGCGAGAGACGCCGGACAAGAAGACACTCTCTCGCTGCTACTCGAGCTCTCTGGCGTGAGCCGTTGCCAAATATACACGTAAATGTAGACTGTATAGTAGTTCAATAAATCCATATCATTGTTTAATAATGTTTATTGTATAACCACACCTCAACATGGTAGCAGAGCGTGGTTAGTATTTTTAAATTATTTTCTGATCGACCTTCGGGAAAATAAGGAAATATTTAAGAAGAAAGAAGAAAGGAAGCCACGTGTCTGAGTAAAGTGAAAAGTCCGAATACGAAGGAACATTCGAGACGCTCATGTATAAAGACGAAACTGTTGAAGAAGAGGTAAAGATAGAAGAAAGTATATCTGAACACGAAGGAAAGTTCGATATTGAAGAATACGATATGGAGAAAAAAGAAATAAATATTCCAGTGTTTGATGGAGAAAATTATAGCATGTGGAAAAAGAGAATCACAATGTTTATGAATATGAAAAAATGTGATACAGTGATTACAAGAGAAAAAACTACTACAGATACAGCAAATTGGGATGAACAAGATTTAAAGGCTATTAATATAATATACAGCACGATTTCAGATAGGCAATTGGAATTTGTTTGTGAAGAGACAACAGCCTATAAGATAATAAAGAAATTAGACGGCATGTATTTGAAAGAATCTACAGCACTACAAATTGTGTGCAGAAATAGAATTGAAAAAATAAGATTGAATAATTATGGTGATACAGCGTCATTTTTCACCGACTTTGAAAAAGCTGTGAACGAATTGAAAAGCGCAGGAGCCAAAATAAGTGAAAAAGAGAAATTAAATTATATTCTAAACACGTTGCCAGAATCATACAGTTATATTGGTGATTTGATCGATACATTAAAAGAAGAAGATCAAACGACAGACTATGTAAAGAATAAAATTAAACTAGCTGAATTGAAGAATCAAAATGAAGGTAATGAAAAATGTATTTATTGCGAAGAAAAGTAAAAAAGGAAATTGCTATAAATGCGGGAAAGCTGGACATTTCGCAAGAGAATGCCAAGATGGCGGCCAAGCAGCACAAAACAGTGGAACGTGGCAAAATTCAAATCGAGGTCGAAGCAGTAGAGACAGAGGACGACAAGGCACAAGAGGCAACTACAGCAGAGGGCGCGGAAATTTTCGTCAACAACAAGTTTCAAACCAAGGTGAGCAGAGTGGACCTGGTACGAGCGCTTGGACAGCAACAGCTCATGCAGCACAACATAGTCAAGGTGACGTTAGGTCAGGTAACGAAATACATTGGTTATTAGACAGCGGGTGTTCGGATCATATTGTAAATGATGAAAGTTATTTTGAAAAATGTATTGTATTAAAAGAACCGATAAATATTTATTTAGGAGATAATAGGTCTATAAAAGCAACAAAAATTGGAAATGTTGTTAGTTATTTTAATGCGTATGGAAAACAAAATGAAGTAAATATGAAAAATGTATTCTATACTAAAGAAATGAACATGAATCTTATTAGTTTTGGGAAATTAATCGATAACGAAAATACGATTGTTTCAAAAGGAAATTATGCGAAAGTTATAGATAAAAATAATAGATTAATAGCGGTAGCTTACAAAGAAAATCGAGTATTTAAAATGAAAAGTAAATTGAAATATGAGACGTATGTAAATAGTGCCGAGAAAAATAATAATATGAGTCAAAAGGAACGATGGCATAGAGTCTTAGGACACGTAAACTTTAGTTATTTGAATACATTATGTAAACAACAGTTGCTAACGGGAATTCCTAATAAACTTGAATCGGAATATATGAAGTGTAAAACTTGTATAGAAAATAAGATGCATAACTTGCCATTTAAAAATAATAGAACACGAGCAAACGATATTTTGGAGATTATACATACTGACGTATGCGGCCCATTTAAAACTACTGGATTTAATGGGGAAAATTATTTTGTTTCTTTTGTGGATGATTATAGCAAAATAGCTAAGGTTTATTGTATTAAAACTAAAGATGAGGTATATAATTGTTTAATTCAATATGTAAATGAAATTGAAAATATAACCGGAAAACGAGTAAAAATTCTGAGATGCGATAACGGGAAAGAATATTTAAATAATCGTTTCTATAAATTTACGAGAGAGAAAGGCATTATTTTGAATAAGTGTCCAGCCTATGTACACGAGTTAAACGGTACAGCAGAAAGATTCAATCGAACGATAATGGATATGTCGCGATGTTTACTAACAGAGGCACAAGTACACAAACAGTTTTGGCCTGAAATAATATGTGCGGCTACTTATTTGAAAAATCGAACGCTCGCTAATACTATTGAGAGAAAAACTCCGTATGAAATTTTCTTTAGGAAGAAACCGAATGTTGAACATTTACGCTTATATGGGAGTAAAGTTTTTGTAAGAAGGCCAGAACAAAAAAAATTTTCAAAATGGGATAAAAAAGCGGATATGGGAATTCTATTAGGCTATAGTGATGTTGGCTATAGAGTTTTGTTAAATAATAAAATATTAGTTACAAGGCACGTTGAATTTATCGAAGAAAATATTAAATGTATTAGTTTTGATGAAAATGAAAATGAAAAAGAAAGCGATGAAAATACAGAAAACGAGTTAAATGATAGTGTTTTTGAAAGCGCGGATGAAAATGTAGAAGAACAAAGTAATAAAAAAAATGAAAAGCTAACATTGCCGCGTAGATCTACACGCGAAAAGAAAAGTCCGATTAGGTATCCGAATAACAGCGCTTCAACTTCATTACTAAATCAACCTTCGGGAAAATTTAGTAATGGTAGCTCTTATAACATATGTGTAAATTCCTGTAGAGTAGATACGCCTGGTACATTTGAGGAGGCGATAAATTGTGAGGATAGTAAAAATTGGGAAAAAGCAATGAACCAAGAAATAGATTGCATAAATAAAAATAAAACCTGGATATTAGTAGAAAGAATAAAAGACAAAAAAGTCTTAGATGTTAAATGGGTTTATACGAGAAAATCTGATGATAGGTATAAGGCTAGGCTAGTTGTAAGAGGTTTTCAACAAACAGATGTAATTGATAACATATACGCTCCAGTAGCAAAGAATCAAACATTAAAAATTTTACTTTCTTATTGTTGTCAAAATGAATTAAAAATTGAACAAATGGATGTAGAAACTGCATTTCTTAATGGAAAAATAAACTCTGAGGTATATGTAAATCAACCAAAAGGTTACGAAGATAAAACAAATAGAGTATACAAATTGTCAAAAGCGTTGTATAGATTACGAGAAAGTCCAAGAGACTGGTATGAGTGTTTTGATGAGTGTATTACAAAATTAGGATTCAAAAGAAATAATGTAGATTTATGTTTATATAAAAAAGGTAAAGGTAAAAATGAAATATATATTTTGATTTATGTAGATGATTTGTTAATTTGCAGTAAAAGTAAGGAAAACATTCAAAGCGTTAAGAAACTCTTGTCAGATAAATTTAAAATGAAAGACTTAGGAGAAATCAAAGAGTATCTTGGAATAAATATAACTTATGATTATCTAGAAAATAAGCTTACTTTAAGTCAAACGAAATATATAGAGTCGTTAGTTGAGAAATATCAAATACAAGACAGTAGATTGTATAGTACTCCTATGGAGACAAATTTAAAGCTAGAGAAATCTGAAAGCTGTGAGTCAAATATAAAATATAGAAATTTAATAGGTGCTTTATTATACATTAGTTCAAATACTAGACCAGATATAAGTTATAGTGTTAATTATTTGAGTAGATATCAAAATAGTTATAGCGAAACGCATTGGAAATACGCATTGCGAATTTTGAAATATTTGTACTTAACAAAAGATTTAAATTTACACTATAAAAGAAATGAAAATTGCGATACTATAACTTGCTATGTTGATGCTGATTGGGCAGGCGATAATAATGATCGAAAATCTACGACTGGATATGTTTTAAAAATGTATGGAAATGTGATCGATTGGAAATCTCGAAAACAAAAATGTATAACCAAAGCCTCGACGTATGCAGAGTATGTAGCATTATCTGAGGTAGTAAGTGAGATAAAATTTATAAGAGAATTAGTAAAAATATTCGACATAAGTATAAATGAACCTATAAAAATTTATGAAGACAATTCGGGAGCAATAAACATTGCAAATAATGGTAATTTTACGAAAAATTCGAAGCATATAGAAATACATTATCATTTTGTACATGAGAGTGTAAAGGAAAAATTAATTGAAGTATGTAAAATTGATTCAAATGAAAATGTTGCGGATATTTTTACTAAAGCATTATGCAAAGAAAAGTTTGAAAAATTCAGAATGAAATTGAATATAATATAGAGCAAATAAGTTTAAATAAATAATACAATATAAATGTAAGGAGGCGTGTTGAAATATAATATGTACGTTTATATTGTTATATACCCAAGTTCAAGCCAAGTTCATGTTATACACCCAAGTTCGAGCCAAGTTCAATATTGTATAGTGTGAAGCACGCCGAAATAAGTGAGCGTGCTAATGAGTGTGAGTGGAGACACATATGTAAGTCTCCCCTCTCCAGTATGTATGTGAGTGTGACTATAGTGCGAGAGACGCCGGACAAGAAGACACTCTCTCGCTGCTACTCGAGCTCTCTGGCGTGAGCCGTTGCCAAATATACACGTAAATGTAGACTGTATAGTAGTTCAATAAATCCATATCATTGTTTAATAATGTTTATTGTATAACCACACCTCAACACTCACACATATATTCACATACTCGCACACATATTCACAAAGTCACACACATTCACACACACATATACGTATTTACGCACTCGCGCATACATACGCACACAAAAGCACTTATAAATAAATTTACCGAACGCACAAACAAGCTCATAAATACCCGCATTAATGGTCACACACGCATCCACATTTGTTTTGTTCTGAATTTATTTCACTAAGCACTAGGTACATTTTACATAACAATTGAAAAGTGTGATATTGCGCCCCGTAAATAGGGAAAGCAAGTAGTATTTTGTGCTCAGTGTAAGAAAAAAGCTTTTAATAACAAAAACGGATTTAAAATTAACAACAATCCAATAAAATTTAAAATTAACAACAATAGTCCAGGTACCTCGAGAATCATTAATAAATCGTATTACAACTATCAAAGGAATTTTATTCGCTTTTACGAGAAAACATAAAATAAATGAAATTAATGATTCGTATATGAAAAAGGAAAAAAATCATCATGATTCTTTTATTCGAAATACGTAAAATTATAAAATCGTCGGTATTTATAATTGTCATCAAAAAAAAAATTACAAAATCAAACGGATTTTTGACTCGTGAAAAACAAACTCATAAATTCATAAGTATTTGTGAATCTTAGAAAAAAAACTCCTAAAGTCACCGGTATTTGCGATTCATAAAAACTAAAAATCCAAAAATCATTAGTATTTATGATTTTCAATAAATATAATCAAAAAATCAAAAGGAGTTGTGATTGTATGTGACAGAAAATACTTAAATCACTTGGATCTTATGATTCGATAAAGTTGAGAATCATAAAATCAAGCGAGAGTAGGATTCGCAGTAAATGAAAATCCAAAATTAAAATTGATTATGGATTTTTAAGGATTCTATTCCTCGAAATGATTCGAGTACTTACAACCCTGATGTTATATAATAAATGTCGCTTCATGCAGACAATTAATTATTTCAAAAAATTATTTTTTTTAATTTTTGTTGTATAACCACACCTCAACACTCACACATATATTCACATACTCGCACACATATTCACAAAGTCACACACATTCACACAACATATACGTATTTACGCACTCGCGCATACATACGCACACAAAGCACTTATAAATAAATTTACCGAACGCACAAACAAGCTCATAAATACCCGCATTAATGGTCACACACGCATCCACATTTGTTTTGTTCTGAATTTATTTCACTAAGCACTAGGTACATTTTACATAACAATTGAAAAGTGTGATATTGCGCCCCGTAAATAGGGAAAGCAAGTAGTATTTTGTGCTCAGTGTAAGAAAAAAGCTTTTAATAACAAAAACGGATTTAAAATTAACAACAATCCAATAAAATTTAAAATTAACAACAATAGTCCAGGTACCTCGAGAATCATTAATAAATCGTATTACAACTATCAAAGGAATTTTATTCGCTTTTACGAGAAAACATAAAATAAATGAAATTAATGATTCGTATATGAAAAAGGAAAAAAATCATCATGATTCTTTTATTCGAAATACGTAAAATTATAAAATCGTCGGTATTTATAATTGTCATCAAAAAAAAAAATTACAAAATCAAACGGATTTTTGACTCGTGAAAAACAAACTCATAAATTCATAAGTATTTGTGAATCTTAGAAAGAAAAACTCCTAAAGTCACCGGTATTTGCGATTCATAAAAACTAAAAATCCAAAAATCATTAGTATTTATGATTTTCAATAAATATAATCAAAAAAATCAAAAGGAGTTGTGATTGTATGTGACAGAAAATACTTAAATCACTTGGATCTTATGATTCGATAAAGTTGAGAATCATAAAATCAAGCGAGAGTAGGATTCGCAGTAAATGAAAATCCAAAATTAAAATTGATTATGGATTTTTAAGGATTCTATTCCTCGAAATGATTCGAGTACTTACAACCCTGATGTTATATAATAAATGTCGCTTCATGCAGACAATTAATTATTTCAAAAAATTATTTTTTTTTAATTTTTGTTGTATAAAAAATGTATATTGCAGAAAACTTATTATTTTTAAAATTTTTGAATAATTATATAATGTTAATATTTTTGGTAAATTATTATTTAATATTAAAAATTAATTTTTTTTTATTTATCAAATACTTCAGAAAACACTATATTTGTCGTATATGGGAATATCTCTAGAACTTTTAACTTTTGAATTTGAAAAATTTTTTAAAATTTTTTCATGGCACACTTTATAGGCCTTGATTTTCTTGTATAAATATACATTAGAAACAAGAATCCACTTCTGTGATTTGTTTGTTTAAAGTGCTACAAAAATAAGAGCATCTTACCTTTTAAAAGTTTATGCATAAAAAAACTAAATTCAAGGATGTCAAATTGGATGAATTACAGGGTATAAAGAAGTGTCTTAAAATTAATATTCAAATACTTTATTTGGTACGCAAGAACAAATATATTATATTAAATATAATTAGATACATATTAAATAAGCAGATTGTTATTTTAAGGTTTGTTTTAGTCTTTTAACTTAGCACTCGATCTTGTTACTCTTTTTTCGTTACATAAGTTTTGCTTCGTAATGACCTTATTTTGTTTTTTAGCAATCGCGGTTTTACTTTTATTCAATTTAACTGGGGTTTTCTTTTGTTTAGACAAAAGACAAATATTATTTTGATTACTCCAGTTATTAGGTGACAAAGCAAAATGATTGCAGGGTATGCCATATAAATTATTGCAAATACAATAAGAACATGACAAATAATTTAAAAATAATTCTTTTAACAAATGTTTTGTCCATACAATTTGAAATATTTGTGTCATGTTAGGAAGTGCTTTTATTTCAACATTTAAAATCAAATCTACGGTTTTTATATCTGATTCATTTATTAGAAATGCTTTAATTTAGTTTACAACATGCTTCGATATTAGCTATATCAATGACACGTACCGACTGACCATATCGAACTGACTTCCATAAAGTTTAAAATTTGGAAAGTGTAAACAAATTATCGAACTTTTCACTATTTCGAATATAGCGCTGTATATAGATTCCATTGGTAACGAGTCATAAGTTTGTAATGTTTCAAAATATTTACATTTGGAAAATAGTAGGATATTACGAGTTTTCAATATTTAATGTAAATTCTACCTAATTTAGATATTATACACCTCAGTAAATTAGCATTTTATCTAGTGATTCGAAATACTATTTTCTAATGATCACACGATAAATCAGCACAATTACTATTATTTTATTATTGTGCCGCTAAAAAATTACATTAAAAAAATAAATTAACCCATCAAAGTATTAAATTTAAATGATCATAACTTTTCTAATTTTAATAGCACATCTACCTAAAATCTCTAGATTTGTTTATTAATTCAAGAAGAACAGTTATACGTTTTTGCAATTATGACATTTTTTATGCTGAATATCAGGAAAGCCAAAAAGTCTAATTATGTGTTTAAACAAAAAGTTGAGCATCGTTAATTTATGTGTGACATTTTTTCCAGTAGATAGCACACTCTTAAATCTGCATTTTTTAAATAACACTATTGTAGTTTTATAATATGGGTGAATTCGGACTGATAATATTAATTGCTGAAAAAGTTACATCATAAAAATCAATAGAAACATTTGAAGGTACGCGGAAAATTTGGTAAATTAAAGTGTTTTGATAAACAAATCTGATTATATTTTTTAAATAGATTCATAAATGTTGCTACAATTTTGTACACTAATTGAAAATTACTAAATTTAAAGGAAACAAGTCTTATGGTATGATCACATAAGCTGTAAATAAAAATACATAAGGGGATCACAAAAACTAAAAGTTCTGGAGATATTCCCATATACTATTGCATTCTCACATAAATTATTTTCATTTATATTAAGTACTTCTCCTTCTGCATTTGTAATTATCAGTGACGGATTTGAAAAATGTATTTTCAAATTTTTCTCATCAGTAATTCTTGATAATGCAACATACAATTGCCCATGACTAAATACAAGCCTTAATAAATATAGACCCACTTTTTTAATTGATTGACCTTGAGATTTATTAATAGTCATAGCAAAACTTGGTGTAATAGGGAATTGTCGTCTAATCATATTAAATGGTATACAATCCTTTCATAGGCACAAATCTATTCTTGGAATAATCACAATTTGCCCTGAATTTTTTCCTGTTATTATTTCTCCGTGTATAGAATACTGCTTTAATTCAGTAATAATGAGTCTGGTACCATTACATAAACCTCCATCTAAATATAAATTCCTAAGTAACATAACGATGATTCCTTTCTTTAATACTAATTTATGTGGTGGTAAACCATTAGGCATTAATGAATTTAAAAAATCTATTGTAATTTGTTATACGCAAGCATACTGTTAATGGGCGTGAACCGCACGGCCTTTATATATATAGCTTATACATAGTAATTAGTACCGATAACGGCCGTAAGGTGGCTACCCCCTTATCGCGCCGTTCCCTTTATCAAGATAAGCGAGCGCCGTTATAAGTATAGGCCAGTTCGAGCGTACAGCAGCTCGCCTTCTCCAACTGCGGGAGTATCCCACCTTTCGGGATAATCACTGTACCATCTCTACAGTTTTTGAATAAAGGCGAATTTAAATTAAAGATCACTTGTTGGTCATAATTATTAGCACCTTCTTCCATCCCATCCATGCCGTACGAACTCACCGAGAGCGACTACATTAGGCTCTCCCTCGCTCAAGACTTCGCCGCCCGGATCACCTTGGAGTACCGGAATCGGACCGCCGCTGCCCAGACCATCATCAAGAAGGACCAGGCCACCCAAACCGTCAGCAGCATCAGCACCCAGATGGAGCGACCGCTACCCTGACTCACTCCTCTCAAGGGTTGGCTGATGGACAACGGCGTACAGCGGACGGTGCGGTTTGATCTACCACCTCCAGGGACTCCGAGGATCCGAGCAGAACCGCCACCTCCACCTAGGCGTGTTCCCGCCGCAGCAGCTACACCGTTAGAGGCAGTCCAACGCAAACCGACTCGGCCGAGACGACCACCAACTCCGGCAGCCCCGAAACCTCCATCTACTCAGCGGGCAGCAGCCACGGTTAAACCTCGAGTGATCACCGACGTCATTCTGCCGCCTGCAGGACGCCTCCCGCTTCCTCCGAGGACACCTCGCCGTTAGAGCGGCTCGCGCCTGGGTTGGTCCATCTTGACCAACCCTACTAAGAACTTCACAAAATGAGCGGGGCTCACCGGCGGTCATCCGACCGTCCGACTCTGGCCACGAGTTTCTCGAGGCCAGGGCCAGGCTCGTAGAGAGCTAGTTGAGGGGTTAGTGCTGTGTCCTCCCTCAGCCAACGCAGAAGCCACAACGACAGCGGCGCAGCGGACCAGCATCTACTCGGCCTTCCTGGCCGACATACCGTCGACCCCGGACTCACCAGCGTCACCCGACGCGCCGGCTTACGACAAATTGATTCATTCAATTTATTATTTTCATTATTGTTAATATATTGTCAATGGTTAAATATATCTTAGTGTCACCTTCAATCCTTTCAATAATTTCATTATTAATTGCTAAAACATCACTATTCATTGGTGAAAGAATAACTATATCTTTAAGAGTAGATAAATCGTTAATATTTATTTTTTTTCAAAAATATTATCTATCGAATTATTAAAAGTAATTAATTCATTCGGAATTTTTATAACTGTATTATGAATTTCAAATTTTGTACCGTTTTTATTTTCTCCAATATTTAATAACCATGTTTTGAACATACTATTACGATTGATCAATCTTAAATTATTATTTAATGTTAAGGGGGTATCCTGCTTTGGAAGGCCTAAAGAAACCGTTTTTTAGGGAATTTTTTTAAGATAGAAAAAAATAACCAATTCCAGATAACTTTCAGGAATATTTTATTATATAATTGAACGTCATAAAAAAATTTTTTTAAAGAAAAATATCAAAATGCAGCCGATTATTAGGCACATTTGTTAAGCAATCCGTAATCCGAGTCTTCTATTGGCGGGAGTGATAGAGCTCTTAATCTTGATCTGAAACAGAAAGCCAAAACAAATTTCATTTTCATACATGTATTTTCTATTTAAACCAAGAAAAATTCGAAGAAATTGTTAAATTTGAAATTTTTTCCGAATTTGAAGCAAAAAGTGCTTTTTATGAGAAAAAAAAATCTCTTCAATGTGCTGAAAAAGTCTTTTAAAAATTTATTTCCAAAAACCTTTTCGGTTCATATTGAAGAGTAGAAAAAACTGAAGCTAAAAAAACTTCGGATCGTTACGATAGCTTATTTATTTTTTTTGCAAACACGCCCGCCAGTTTAGAAAAAGTGGAAAAACGAAAACTCGAGAAAAAGCGCTTTAAAGTTTATGAACTGGAAAATGTTAATTTTCGACTACTTACGTCAATAATTCGCTAATCAGCTATTCCAGCGCCATACAATAGACCTTCAGCTTCCTCATGGAACTCATTTTGTTGAAGTTGTTCAAGTCTACGGGCTGTACGAGCTTCCTTACTGGAAAGAGACGAACGTCGTCTTTCTGGTTCGATCCGTTGTATGTCGACATTATCCGCAAACATTTTACATTGCTGGACAATTTTCAAATTGAGTAATTGCATGGTATGCAGAACTGCTGAATATCCTTCATTGAACATATCTGCAGCCATATACGCAGCAATTTCTACGATTTTTTTACCAGAATTGAGATGTTTCGGAGTTATGCGCCAGACAGTGGAGTTGAATGATTCGTTCGAATTTCGCGTGTGTCCACCTAAGCATCGCGTCATGAGATCGTCATTCGAAAGTTCTTCGTAGATTGGATGAATATGTTCCTCCACTTTTTCGTCAATCAATCGAGCAGAATGTTTGAAGGATGCAAGACGATTCGTAGCTTCGGCTTTGCGCCATTCACACCAGCTGTCAGTGCCTGTCGGACAGTTCTCGTGACGAGGAGATTCATCAGTTGAACAATAATGATCCAGCGTTGCCATCACAGCCTTTTTCATATCTTGGACAGAATAAATATTCCTCCGAATTGCTAAATCATAATATATTGTCAACTTTTTGATGAGACTCTCTGTTAGACGCTTTTTTCCTCCAAGCTTCTCTTCCTTTTATTTCGGAGTCGAGTACCCATGCGCTTTTGTACGTGTCCCACGCACTCATTTTTTGTCACAGGGTAATCATCACCATATGGATTCATTTTTACATTACCATTGAAAGTTTTCGAATCACCGTAGTCGATGTAATTCGTATACTTTACTCCAAAATTTTCAACAGATCTCAAAAACATCTCCACGATTGAATCTACCTCCATCTTCTCTGCTGAACCATCGTGATTTAAAGAGCATGATTCTTTATGATCATTATACCATTCTTCAAATTCTTCTTCGTCTAATATATTCTTTTGTAAAGCACATGGATGACAATATGCACTTGTTACAATAAGGTCGACTACTTTGCCAGAGTAATATGCAATGAGCGTTGTAACACCAAACAATGAAGTAAAACCTCGCTTTTTCCAGGATGCATTGCCAGAAACTTTCAAACAGTCAGCAGATCTATCATGTTCTATATTTTTTTCTTTCTCTTCTTTGACAGCTTTTTCACAAACGCTTTTGAACATTGATTTTGACGCTGTATATAAATGCTGCACAATTTGATCATACGTTGATTTTGCTAAACCTTGACATATATCCATAAGTCCACAAAACACATTGACACCTTCTCGTCCAACACCGAAAAGCCTCATAACAAAAACAATTCGTCTATTTATTTCGAATCCAGTGTTTATAAACGGTCCTGAATTTATTTCTCTATGACCACACATACACGATAATACAATTTTGAAACCTAAGCCTCGATGTCCGCTCTCTGAAAATTGTATATTTTGTTTGCAAGATCTGCAAATTACGATATCAGAAATTGCAAAAAATACTGTGACACACTCGATTATTCGATAGCAGTGAGTTGGATGCACAATGATGTTCTCGGTGCTAGCGGTGGCTAATTTTCTCTCAGTACTACTTGTGTTGCACTCTGTATCGTCTGGTCGTGGTTTGCAGCACGATTACTACTCGATTTGTCACTTTTCGGATAACTAGACATGATTATATTGAAGCGCACTCGTCAATAGTCAGAGCAGAACTAAACGTCACGCCACAAACAGCTCTATAGGAAGCAGGTACACACAGATTATATACCGATGACACATACTAAGGTTCAAAAGACGCTTCTATGAAAGCAAAATATTATTTCGAACAGCTGCTGAACCTTTTCAGGTATATAGTTTCGAGTTTAGAGACGAGGGGAGGAGCGCGCGCGTTTCAGTCTGACCGAGCACTGGCACTTGCTCGATGCCCCGTTGCGTTTAGTGCTGTATCTTTGGAAATACTACGAATCCGACTCTATAACTTCGGATATATGTTCTTATACATATAAGGAATAGATTTAAGCAATCAAAAAAATCGATTTTTTGAACGTTCTAAATCAGGATACCTCCTTAAGTGTTGAAACAATTGCCATAAAGAACTACTTGTTACACATGATTCTAATATTTGAGTTCTGTTTCCCAAACGGACTATAGGAAGTGTTCGAAAATCACCAGATGCTACTAATATTTTACCACTAAATGGTGTATTATTGCGACATAAATCTTTGAAATAATATCTATAGTTTCTAATGCATATTTGCAAGTCATTGATATTTCATACCAAATAATTAATTTAATTGAAGAACATAATTTTTATCACTCAGACAAAATTTTTTAAAGGAATACAGAAATTTATCGGTCTTGCTTTGTTCACGTCTAATGACTCTAAGAACTCCAAGCTGCTCGCTCGAAAAGGCACGACAATTCGCCGTGTATCAATCTTGAGGACTTCATAATGCTGTCCTCGAGATTGATACACGGCGAATTTTCGCAGCTGGCCATGATTTCATTGAAATTGACTATAACTTAAGTATCCCATCTAGACCATCCATATCTACTATGATTCGTAATCTTAAGCGTGTTGACACTAATAAACTTTGCGACAATATCTCTAACTTTCTTGGAAAGCTCGAGGACTCCCCCATCAACACTGTCTTCAAGACTGACACTAGTCAGATTCTCCCTACCAATAGTTTAAGTAACTTATCTAAGTACAATCTTGTATCTCTAGTTTAAGTACCAGCGTTAATGTAAATAATGTAAATAGTGTCTTGTGCAATTTAGAAAATGCGGTATTAAAGGCGTTTGATGGACAGGCACCTCTGAGGAAAATCCTATTGGGGAAAAAAATAGACCTCAGTTCTCGCAAGATCTGCGTCTTAAGATGGTAGCCGTGATAAAGCTTATAAGATTGTGTCGCGCTATGGTAGAGCGGCCGATATTGATAAATACAGATCATTACGTCGTGAGGTATCGAATGATCTGGATACAAAGAAAAATTCATACTTTGAAGATAAGCTGAAAAAAGCTCCTGATCCCACAGCCAAATGGCGAGAATTCCGGAAAATGGGTATCGTAGGACATAAAAAGCCTTCGCCTCTTAACCACTTTTCTCTTGATGCACTAAATGTTCATTATGCGAGCTGCGGTGCTCTTAGTGCTCACCTTACTGCTAATAACCTTAAAGAGGTTCTTAATATTCCGCTTAACCCTCACCTCGATTTCTCTTTCGACTTTAAGCAAATCTCGGATCCTGATCTACTGTCGATTCTTCAGCGTGCTTCTTCTGGGTCTAAGGGGATTGACGGTATCTCCCTTGATATGCTCAAGCTCGCACTACCCTCTCTTATTTCCCCACTAACATCTTTGTTCAATCAATCACTTGAGCTCTCCACCTTTACCTCACAATGGAAGCGTGCGACCCTTCTTCCCCTAGCCAAGAGTAGTGTTATTGAAACGGTCAATAATACAAGACCAATAGCTCAATTACCCGAATTGTCCAAACTGCTTGAGAGAATTGTTCATAAACAATTCTCTGAATACCTGGAGGTCAATAATTTAATGGTAGACAGGCAGGCCGGGTTCAGAAAGGGTCACAGTACTCAAACTGCTCAACTTGGTGTTACAGACCATATACGCGAAGCTATCGATCAACGTAAAGTCACTATTATTGTTCTTCTTGATTTCTCTAAAGCATTCGATACTCTGCCACATGCTCGACTGTTACACAAACTCAGGAGGGTAAACTGCGCTGACTCAGTAGTAAAATGGTTCTTCAGCTACCTGCATGATCGTTGTCAGGCTGTCACGGACAGTATAGGTAATTTTTCTCGTTGCAGAAAAACTCTTGCTGGAGTCCCCCAAGGTAGCGTTTTGGGGCCACTACTATTTTCACTTTATATAAATGACCTTCCTGCTGTTCTGACCTCTAGCAAGTATATGATTTTTGCCGACGATTCTCAGATTTACTCCCATATTGCCCCTTGTGATATTGAGCAAGGTATCAATCTATTGCAGAGGGATCTTGAAGCGGTTAGCGGCTGGGCAGTTGAAAATGGCCTTCTTCTAAATGCACTGAAGACTAAGGCCATCCTAATCGGCAGTCAACAATTCGTTGGTGCCCTCAATATCGGTCAACTCCAAAAACTATTTATTAATAATGTTCCCATTGAGTACTCTACTGAAGTTCTTAGTCTGGGTCTTTGGATTTCAAATACATTGGGTTGGGATAAACAGGTCAGACAAATCTCCATGAGAGTTCATAATACCTTGCGTCTTCTCAGGTATAATAAGAATAAACTTACCCGCGAGATGCGCAAACTCTTAGTGGAAGCACTAATTTTCCCGCACTTTAGGTATATGTGTGCAATTTATCATGATATTGATGTCACTCGTGATCTCAAATTGCAGAGGCTTCTAAATGCTTGTGTGCGCTTTGTAGTGGGAAATCTTCCTCTTCGCAGTCATGTTACTCCTCATCGTCTAGAACTTGGTTGGCTTTCAGTGAGGCGGGCTCGCGAATTAACTATTGGCTCCCTTGCATTTAGAATTATATGCTGTAAAAAACCGACGTATATTGCCGAACGATTTACTGAACTTGATGTAAACAAAATTCGTAGGTCTCATAGACTTAAGCCGCAATCGCTGATTTATGCTCCTCCCAGAACAGAAGCGTGGAACCGCTCCTTTTTAATAACTGCGTCGAAAATCATAAATGCGTTAAATGATGTAGTTTACGACATAGACAAGCTAGCAGATTTCAAAACACGGTTACGCAACATGCTTCTCCAGTAGGATAAAATTGACTGGGAGGACAGAGTCCTCAGGGAGGGTTTAGCACTCTAGATACTCAGTCTCTTCATGGCGTCTACGATTCCTTTTGTATGTATTATTAACCTATTGTTTTAGTTACCAGATTATCAGCTAAATTAGTAGGTAGTTATTATGCGACCGTATGTACTGCTATTTTTATAAGCTATATGTGCTACTACTTCTCAGATTCTCTTCTGTTTTAATAGCGTTTGAATTGTATTGCTGTTGTTTTATTATCTTTATTATTATATGAGCTGTAAATCTATTTAGCCAGATAGGGTTATACCCCAAGGCTGCAGTAAATCATTAAATCAATCAATCAATCAATATCTCCCTCTATATCCTAATATTATATTATAAAGAAAAATTAAATAATTGTATTAAAATTTAATCATTTTCTTTTTGAGTGGGCAAAATAGTTCATTCCCCCACTCTCAAAAGCATTTTGCTCTCTAGTGAGGGAATGTGGTATTTTGCCCACGCAAAACAGGCCTCGAAAATCGAATTTCGCTCACCGCGTTAGGAAAATAACTTTTTCCACTACCACCAGGACCGTCAATAAAATATAAATTGTCTTTTCTTTTATTGTTAACTGCATCTATTACTACATCAAAAATTAGTTTTTGTTTAGACGTTAAAGATTTTATTAATACTTCCAGTTTATTATTTTTATTATAAACAATATCATTATAAAAAATATCATTGTCATTTTTATTATCAATAATTGGTAATTTAAATTGTTGCAACGTTAAATTGTGCATTGATAAAATGTTATCTATAATTTTTAAAGCCTTTTGTTCTCCTAAAATTTCAGGCAATTTTGGATCAAAGAAATGTTCTTTATTTTTATTATAAAGGTCCAAGGCATTACAATTGCAAACAAAACAACTATTTTCCATTAGACATTTACCTATTCATTATCAGTAATGATTAAAACTCTAATCATACATGCTTCATAAAATGTATTATAAATAATGCCTTCAAATGAGCGTAAATCTTCAAAAGATTCCGCTCCACGTACATGAAGTAACAATAATCTAAGAAAAAATCGTTCTCGATCATTAGGATGTACATAATACATTTTGACTAGTATGGGTTTATGAAACTTTATATTTTATCGTAAACATAATATTGAGGAATTTTAGAATAAAGAAATTTTTTTGCTTTCGCATCAGATGAATTTAGTAAAAACCAACTAGTTAAAGTTGTTTGATAGTTTTTATTAATTAATTTATCTTCGGATTCTTGTTTGAAATAAACATATTGTTCATCTTCAAGATGTACAGCTAATCTATATATTGTGTGTGATTGAGAGTGTAATTTAAATTCTTTCAAACGATACATGGCTTCTGGTGGACAAAAAAAATCACTATACTTGGATCAAAATTTACTCCTATTTCTTGAAACAATTTTTTCATAATTACAATTTAATAAAATCTTTCGCAAGAATAAACAAATAATCATTTATTATACTCGAAAAAACATTTATTTGACTAGCATCTAACTGCTTTTGTTGACATTTATTCCTTTCAAATAAGCAACATCTTAAAAAAAATATAGTACTTGTATAGAACCAGGAAATTATTAGCTTATTTAAAACCAATAATTATCCATTTAGAACTAATTATGAGTATTTATAACAAGAAAACATTTATTCAAATTCAAAATATTTGTAACATTCAAAATTTATTAAAATTAAAAAAAATTGTTTCAAGAAATAGGAGTAAATTTCGATCCAAGTATAGTGATTCTATTGACGTCATAAATATATATGTAACATATTTATTAATATTTATTCCTAATAAATAAAAATTTCATTTAAAAAAGGGCAAAAACATGTAATTAATATTTAAATGAAACACACAAATATATGTAGTTAGAGCAAATTCATAAAATTTTAAACCAGTAAGATGATTTTTTTGTAAAATGATTTTTAAAATATGTTTATTGGAAACTAAAAAGTTATTTTAAAACAACCAAATAATTAACGGCTCCAATTAAATTTAATACTAATAATAAATAATTTAATTAGTAAATACATTACTAGGTACAGTCATTCGTAAATTAAAATAGCAGCAATTATGTATTTGTATTTTTAATAACTCATATGTAAACTAAGTTCGGAACAAAGAATCATTTACTGTACTGAAACTCGCATTTATTAGATTAGCAAATGTCAGATCAAGCAAAATTTATTAGATTTAAATAAATAAACTATTAGAATCGAAATATTACTTGTATGGAATCAATAAATCAATTACTTTTTCATCTGTATCGACCATATTTCGGATCCTATTAGAGATATCGAAAAAAATCAAAAAAGCTATTTTACGGTATCAAAGTCTCTACACAATCATGAAATAAAAAGTTGCAATTTCCAAAAAAAACAGTATTTTTCAATTTTTGATGGGATAGCAGTGGGTCATTACGATAACCACGAGCGCTCGACTTCTAAGAAATACGAGTATTTTAATACTTGATTCTCTGCTTCCTTTACTGGATAATGTTTAAATAACGTAAAATTTATAATTATTTTGAGTATCGGTACTTATTACAATACCAATTTCTCGTAAGAGAACAATAATTTTAGATTTTTTCGATATCTCCAATAGTTTCGGAGATATCGTTGTTTTTCATTTTTCGATAGGATATTTCATTCCTTTTTACTTTAATTTGGAAAAGAAAATTATTAAATTTCATTCATTATTTATGACTGATCAAATATTAATCGACACAGATGAAAAAAATTGATTATTCATCGTTTTTCAAATTTTTTATTTGTTGAATCGTTAATCGTCGATATCTCGGAATCTATTAGAGATATCGAAAAAAATCAAAAAAACTATTTCACGGTATCGACATTTCGATTCAACCATGAAATGAAAAGTTACATTTCCAACTTTTGTTTTAAATTCTTTATACATCGAAGTGTAAAATTTGCAACTTTAGCTTGGATTTTTTTATAAAAGTTTAATATAAATCTGGTTTACTCGAAATGTTATTAATTTGATATCTTTTTACATAGTGTAACAATTTGGTTGCCGCACGGATGTTTATTTTAATATCGCGGCTGCTCATCGGTACGATTAAACTTACGGTATTTAAATAAATGTATTTTTCCCGCGTTACGGCGGCAGTTAAACCAAATCTGTTAAGTGTTAGTCTAAAATCGAGTTACTGTTTCAGATAACAACCAGGTAAAAATCAAATCTGAAATTGACCGCGAAACAGGGATATCGCGTCGAGCACTTGTCAACCAGAAATATACGAGTTCTTAGAATTACGGAAGGAATCGAACGTGGTTTAAATTCAATTACTTGAATACCGGATTAAATTCTAATAATAAACTGAATTTATTGAAATAAATGTAAAAGATAAGTAACAAACAACAACTCTAATCGTCAACCGAGGTCTACGCTATTATTACAAGTCGGTAAACGGCCGACTTGTAGAGAGAGGGGGTAAAAATATCGCGAACTAAAATAATATACCCAGTCAACGGGACTGGTATAACGCAATACGATTATTTATTAATTGCGAATAAAAACACGATAGCGTGAAGTGGTACTACTTACTTCATAAGTTGATGTAGTCGTTGGTAAACAACGATCAGGCGATCGGTCGCTCTCTCGCTCTCTCTCTCTCTCTCTCTCTCTCTAACTCTCGCTGCGGTGTAGGACGGATTGTCCGTTCGCCCGTGCACCGAGGTTGTGTGGCTGCAGGTCGTTTCACGGTGTTGCGCCAGTCACTGCAAATGCAGGATCGGCCTGCAGTCGAAATACACACACGAAAACACACGGTAAAATACAGCGCGTGAAGCTGAACACGGGACGCGGTGGGATCACACCTGTCGCGTAACAAGGCGGCTATATCTCTTCGCAGCGCGCGCGAATCTCCACCTCACCTCTCTAATCAGGTGCATGCGCGAATCCTTCACACGCGAAGTCGATCTCGCCCGTGTAGCCACGACGAACCGATCCAAGCCGAATCTCGCCGGCCCGAGCCGATGCAAACATTACGATACTGTTCGCCTGTGTTGCTCGAATTCGTCAAACGGTAAGGTAAACAATACCTTACCGTTACACCCCCCCTTGCAGATTCCACATACCCGTAATGTGTTCTGCATCCGTGACGAATTTGGGATGGGAAGTGGCTACACAGGTACAAAAAAAACTGGCTCAAAAATCCGGACATTAACTGCAGTACCGTCGTGGTCTGCCTCTACCTCGTTTGGCTAGCCCGCGGTGGCCAGCGGTCGGAAATCCCGTCGCCCGAACCCGCGGTCTGGCGACGACCCTTGCGTTTTTACGCGACCTACCTCCACTTCGTTTAACGGGCGGCACGGCATTCGCGTAGCACGTTCCTCGCCTGGAACGGCGCTCGCTTGAGTCTCGCCGCGTCTTCTTGGCCGTACTCATCGCCATGGTCATCCGATAAGTACGGTTTGAGGTACTGGGCGTGGCATTTCTCCTCATATCCCTGAGTATCCTGGATCTACTACGGTTACAATAGAAAGAAAAATTTTATAAATGATTGCATTTTTTGTCAGCGGAAACTAATACGGTATATAAAATCATCAGCTCATATCTATTACCCTTGTGTATGACACAAAATGTGCTTGATTGGTGTACATTTATATAAAAATATTGTTTTCTACCACGTAGAATGGAATTTGTTTAAATCATCAAAAAGTAAGAACTACGAGCAACCGTATTTTAATTGCTTCGCGCACGCATTCAAGAGTGCGTGAATCAGGTGCTTCGCATACGCAAAGCAAGCATGAGAAACAGTGTTTCGCACACGGAGTGTTAAAAAAACGTTTCTGACATGGTAACATGTCTAATGAAATCATCTTCAACGGTAACGATTTACCGATCCACGAACTCTGACAGTGGTTTTGAAATCGATGTTGAAACGGTGTCCAATACCTACGATGAAATAGAAATAAACACGGAAATATTGATGGACGTTTCTGTGAATAATGATACTGAATTTGAAATCGACATCGAAACAGTAGCGGAAGAATATCAAATACCTGCCAATGAAGTAAGCGTTACCTCAGATTCTGATGCAGAATTTAAAAGTTTCACTGAAGAGGAGTCAATTGCACCACATTGTTGTATAACCTTAAAAAACTTAATTCATGATCAGGAAATTAAAACACCATTATTAAGAACACCTACAAGCGCAAAAAAATTACAAGAAAAGATCGGTGTGTATTTTGTGAATTACAATTCTACAACAGTCAAAAAACCAAGTACAGTGGTTTCACTGTTATTAGTGTTGGTGATGGGTTTGTCCTAATTGCCAAAATAATTAAAAATGTGTGTGTCGGTTTAGTTAAAGATCAAAATGAGATACGTTGTATTTTCTGCAACGCAGTTATGAAAAAGATGTATATATAATACTGTACACAATACTGTAAATAATACTGTAAAAAATTTGTAATATCAGCACACAAGAAGACGAAATGTATGAATCTTTTTTATATTGTCAGTCTTGTAGTGTTCTGTTGTATGAAAAGATGTGTAATCATATAATAAAAGTATTTAATTTTAAAAATATCGGTATAGACAGTATTTTAAAAGAGTAAAATAAAAATAACAATTCAGTGAAAAAAAATACTGAACACTCAACTTAGTGGGCGATTTGGTATTAGATTTAAAAATTGATTATACATTTACTAAAAAAATCAGGAAAAATCGTGCTACTCGGAGACGTTTCGATATAAAAGCAGCTTCATTAAGTAATTTGTTAAAAGATTTAGACCTGCAAAAAAAATAAAAATTTTGAAATTTTAATGCCTATTAAAGGGGTCCCAAAGCCAATTTTCATACTCCCTACCTTATCGACTGAGTAAATCAAATTATCGATTATAATTGAACAATTATAATATTATGTGTAGAAATAAGAGTTCATTGCCCTTCGTATATGGATTATTTAAGTGTGTGCAAAATTTGTAACGGAAATATTATCACGATTCTGATTAAACCCTTACCAAAAATTCTGAGTATGCTTCGCCCGTTACACATTTTTGGTAAGGGATTACTTAAAAACTAGATAATATTTTTGCCTCAAACTTTGTATATAGTTAACTTATTCATATACGGAGGGAAGTATATTCGTATTGTTAAAAAAATTCAACAATTTATTAAAATTGTTATTACTCCATAGTGAGTAAAAATATCAATGACTACTAACTATACAAGTGCAGTACTGTCTGCCGGGTTGCCGGCAACTCTATTATGAGTAAACAATCCTGAATTTGTCGGATTAAGTCATTCAAAATATTTCAGTACGTAACTACATTCATAACAGTTTTATGATTAAAAAAAAAATTTGACCAAAAGAAAAAAAAGTTTTAGATGAACTAATTATAAAAAGCAAGTACACAATTATAATTTATAGACATTTTACACGCTATTAAAAAACAGTTATCGGATTAAGGCATTATATAATTTCAGTTATAAAGTATGAATTTTGATGCGAGCACAATGATTGCTAATATCTGTTTGTAGATATTATATTTTATTTCAGTTTTTAAAAAATTGAACAATGTGTTAAAATTGTTATTACATTATAGCGAGTAAAAATATTAATGACTTGTAATTAACAAGTGCAGTACTGTCTGCCTAATTGCCCACTCTATAATGAGTAAATAATCCTGAATTTATCGGATTAAGGCATTAAATATTTCAGTATGTAACTGCATTCATAAAAAAGTTTTATGATTATAAAAAAAATTAACGAAAAGAAAAATGTTTTAAACAAACTAATTATAAAAAGCAATTACACAATTATTATTTATAATTCAGTTATAAAGTAGGATTTTTTACGCGAGCACAATGATAGCTAATTTGTAAATATTATATTTTTTTTTATTATTATTTTAACGTCGCTCTTTTTATGCTCCCAAACCGGTGCTAATCAGCGACGGAGGTCATACGATGTCTTGGTGAATAAAGCACTTGTTGAAAATACATTCGCCAGTGGTGCTTGTATCAATCGGCCGGGGCCGGGAATCGAACCTGGGACCTCCAGATTACGAGCCCGACGCCCTACCGACCGAGTCATCGCAGGCCTCAACTATTATATTTATTTGAGTTTTTAAAAAATTGAACAATTAATTAAAATTATTATGACTTTATAGAAAGTACAAATATCAAATACTTGTAACTATACAAGTGCAATATTGTCTGTCCAATTGCCCACTCTATAACGAGTAAACAATCCTGAATTTATCGGATTCAGATATTAAAAATATTTCAGTACGTAACTGAATTCATAAAAAAATTTTTTGTTTTTAGGTACACAATTTTTGTTTATAGAGATTTTACACGCTAAGAAGGCATTCTCAAAGTTACAGAAAGAAAAATTTTTTGTCTCGATCGACAGAGAATAAATTCCTTCAAGCTTATAGGTTATATTATCTCCACAAAATTAAATCACAATGTTAGTATAACTACGCCATCTACCAACATCATTTGAATTGTACGCTAGATGGCGTATTATACTGACAATGGAACCTACTATATCGATGTAGGTCGATCATACAGTCATAAAATTGACTTTGGGACCCCCTTAAGCACAAGAAGTGGTTTTGTGTCTTTTTTACGCTTCCTGGATACAGGATTTTGGAATATCCAGATGGATCTACAGTATACAAAAAATAAGGTAAAAATAGATTATAATATCTATACAACTAATAAATAGTTCAATTAATGTACAATTAAAATAATCACGTTTCTAAGAACTTAGAAATGTGTTGACGAGAAGAGAAAATGTGCACTATATTCAATATTCCGTCGCGATAATCATCAAATTCGAATTATTTAAATTTTATTTGATATCAAATTCATTCGAAGACGTGTGCCGTCCAGCGTGATCACCCGTCTTTATTTCATTGTTTTATCAGTACATATGTACTTACAAGTTTAATGTTTAGTTTACACGAGTGTTTAAATCATTATTGTACTTTTTTTTTAATCAGCACTTTTAATTCTCTAATAATGTCGTTTTCGTAGTTTAAAAAACATTCATCCGATTGTCGGCTTACAATCCTACGTGTAAGAATTTCTTACCTCAGCAGAATGTATTATACTTTTATGTTTTATACTAGGGGCATGCTGACATAAAAAATGGCATTTGTAATAATGTGTGTTGAAACAAATATACTGAGATTCAGTCGAGGCTCATCCACAGTCCCAGCATGCGCCTAATTCGTGCCGCGGATGTACCTTTATTTCCAAAAAAGTATTTTTTGTGTATATCATACTAAAAATAATTTCGGTTTACCTACACAAACACTGCTATAAAAGGAATAAAAATTTTTTTTTTCATTTATTTGTTTATTGTCGCATTGACTACAAGGTCATTAGCGACTTATATAAAAATTGTTACGGTAGAGTTGGTATTTGCTTATAAGATCTCGATGAATATCAGCGAGGCGAGACAATCTCAGCGACGCGCCGAGAGTATCTCGCCTCGCAGGTTCTACGCGACAATAATCAATCGCTGTAGTCTTCCGAGAAAAAGAATTTTTTATGTATATCATACTAAAAATAATTTCGGTTTACCAACACAAACACTGCTATAAAAAAAATAGATAATGTATTACAATAAATTATGTGTTTGCTTTTCAGTTCTATATGCATATCTGCGAGGCGAGACGATCTGAACGACGCGCCGAGTGTTCTGCGACTCGCAGGTTCTGCGTAAGTAGATTTAACCGCCGAAGCCTGCCGAGAAAAATACGTTCATTTTTTTATAAAAGATAGTTTTCGGTTCAACTACAAAAACATTGTTATAAGAGAGATCTTCAGTACGCCGTCGCGGTAACGTTGACGTCTCGTTGGCAATACGATTGCTATCGTCCTTTATTTTCAAGTTGTGACTACCTCGAGTATGTGTGTGTGTGTGTGTGTGTCTGTGTGTGTCAGGAAAGCAACATTTCAAGGGTCAACCTAGGATATGCTCCTCTATACCGCCAAGGTGGATGCACGCCTTTCTAGCAGGTGCAGTTCATTTATTCCTTCTTTTGTAAATGTGCTTCCCATCTCTCCCCCCCTTCTCACCCTTTTCAACTCGCGTAGCAAACCGCTGCAGCTCGTACGCAGCCGAGCATTCGTTTTATTAATTTGCCAAAATTATACGCGGCTGGCGCCCATAACCTAATATAATATAGTATTAATATATAACCCATCTATTAATATAATCAATTTGTACTATTTATATCAATCGTTTATGTCGCCTTTGTCGCTATTCTCAAAAACCCTGCGTGATCATTACAAAATGTATATAGAAATCTATTTTCTATTGATAGCCATATCTCGATTGAGCTTGTTAGGAACTAGCAGACAACGGATCCCTTCTACACGCGGCAAACGGAACGTATATTAAGTTAGGGGGGACATTTTTAAATGCCAACTTTTAATTAGGTGCATAATTTGTTGCTAATTTGTTGCTATTTTGTTGCTGAAATAACAATTTTGTTGCTTTTGCCGTTACAAAAAAAAATGCGAAATCCCCTACCGTAATATTAAGCTAGGGTGGTCATACGCTGTAACTCTAATTACATGCCCTTAAGCAAAAAACTAACAAACCAGGAATATGTTGCTAATTTGTTGCTGAAAATCTATCCATTAAGACTATTAAAAAAAGCTAAGCGAGCACCGAAAACTGCACGGCTCCTTACCGTAATATTAAGTTAGGGTGGTCATACGCTGTAACTTTAAATATATGCCCTTAAGAAAAAAATTAACAGAACAGGAAATTGTTGCTAATTTTTTGCTGAAAATCAGTTCATTGAAACTATTAAAAATTAAATAATCACTGAAAAACACACGGTCTCTCCCATCAACTTGAATAAGCACATGCTGTAATTGTTATTGTATGAATGTAAGAAACAATCGTTAAATATATTAAATTCTAAGGTAAATATCAAAATTAAGATTATTGGTCGTTTTAGCATAACTTGAATTTGTTGCTATGGAAATACCTGCTTTAAAAAGTGTATATATAAAGTTTTACGTTCGCTTTAGGTTGTGGAAGTATTGACCATTTTGTTGCTCGCGATCATAGGAAAAAAATTATATTTGTTCAAAAGAATTCACGTAAACTCGATAGTTTATCCGATGCCTGACTTTGTTGCTCAACTGGAAACGAGAAAAATGAATAAATTTTAAGACTGCAGAATTTTCATCGTTTTCACACTGCCAGAATTTGTTGCTATGGAAATACCTGCCTTAACATATGATAAAAAAAGTTTTACGTTCGCTTTAGGTTGTGGAAGTATTGACCATTTTGTTGCTCGCGATCATAGGAAAAAAAATATATTTGTTGAAAAGAATTCACGTAAACTCGATAGTTTATCCGCTGCCTGACTTTGTTGCTCAACTGGAAACGAGAAAAATGAATAAATTTTAAGACTGCAGAATTTTCATCGTTTTCACACTGCCAGAATTTGTTGCTATGGAAATACCTGCCTTAAAATATGATAAAAACAGTTTTACGTTCGATTTAAGTTGAAGAAGTATTGACCATTTTGTTGCTCGCGATCATAGGAAAAAAATTACATTTGTTCAAAAGAATTCACATAAACTCGATAGTTTAACCGATGCCTGACTTTGTTGCTCAACAGGAAACGAGAAAAATTAATAAATTTTAAGACTTTACAGAATTTTCGTCGTTTTTACACTGCCAGAATTTGTTGCTATGGAAATACCTGCCTTAAAATATGATTATAAAAAGTTTTACTTTCGCTTTAGGTTGTGAAAGTATTGACCATTTTGTTGCTCGCGATCATAGAAAAAAAAATTACATTTGTTCAAAAGAATTCACGTAAACTCGATATTTTAAACGATGCCTGACTTTGTTGCTCAACTGGAAACAAGAAAACTGAATAAAGTTTAAGACTTTGCAGAATTTTCGTCGTTTTTACACTGCCTGAATTTGTTGCTATGGAAATACCTGCTTTAAAATATGTTTATAAAAAGTTTTACGTTCGCTTTAGGTTGTGGGAGTATTGACCATTTTGTTGCTCGCAATCATAGGTAAAAAATTACATTTGTTCAAAAGAATTCACATAAACTCGATAGTTTAACCGATGCCTGACTTTGTTGCTCAACTGGAAACGAGAAAAATGAATAAAGTTTAAGACTTTGCAGAATTTTCGTCGTTTTTACACTGCCTGAATTTGTTGCTATGGAAATACCTGCTTTAAAATATGTTTATAAAAAGTTTTACGTTCGCTTTAGGTTGTGGGAGTACTGACCATTTTGGCAGATATTAAGCTGGCGTAGCCACTTCATAAGACCACGCCGACAACTACCCCACTATTTGTTGCTAATTTGTTGCTAATTTGTTGCTACAAAAGCGATTTTGTTGCTACTGCCGTTTCCGAGAAACGATGGGTACGCTACCTTAATATTAAGCTAGCGTAGCCACTACCTGTAACTTTTTACATAATTAATTTATTTAGATGATTCCAGCGGCATAATATGTTGCTAATTTGTTGCTTTTAAACGACCTTTTATAAAATGTTGATATACAACCCCTGACCAAGATGCCACCACCCTTAAAATGCTAAAAATTCGTTTTTCATATCAAATATTTTTTGATCAAATTAACGATTCAATTTGTTAATCAATTGCACCTTTTCAATTTTGTGCAACAATAAAATAAGAAACCAACCCCTATAGTGATTAAGCTACCCCTAAAAGGTAAAATATCTAAAATAGCCTAAAACAATAACTTTGATCTTACGTATACATTTGGGTAAAACGTGTAATCAAATTGGTCATTAATTTATCATTAAATAAATTAGAGTTCACATTAGTTCACTTAATATCAATATATCGCAATTAATTTATATATATGGGGTATTCCACGTGAAGTGGTCCGATCAAAATTTTAAAATGCACCAAATTTTGGGTACACATTGCAAATGTTTTTCAGAAAACAGAAAAAAAATTTTAGGTACTGGAATCTATTTGCTCAAAAGTTATTCTAACCTCAAAAAGTGAATTTTTTCTAGTTTTTTTCTACACCAGCTGGGTTTACCGCTATTTAACTAAAAATCTATCAACTTTTACTATAAAACATTATATATAACATTCGTTGCTAACTATGTCTAGAATTTATCCTTCTGGGTTAGAATTTCTAATCTCAAGGTTAATGTTACATAAACTACATGTCAATATTCAACTTAAAAATAGTGTAAGTGCGCCACAATTGATTTTTTTATCCAAAAGTCTAAAAAAAACTTGAAGCAATACCTTTCGAATGGTCTGTAGCATTTTTGAGGCCTTCAATTCTGTAAAAAGTTATGACAATTTAAAGAAACTCGAAATCTTTTTAAAAATTTAAATGGGAATTACCATGTTAATTTTTGTGAATTTTATGTCTTTCTATTTTTTACCATATTTATCACTTTATAACTCAAATCCTATTGATTTTTTGTTATATATGTTACATACAAAAAAATTTGGAAATATTGAGTAGAATCTATCCAAATATTTTATTGGCCCCAGTGATATATTTTGAGCTTATGTACAAATAAAATAAAACTTCAAATGCAAAAAAGGTAAGTTCGATACAATTTTTTCTCCTGAACAATTCTGGTCCAAGATATGGACATTTTTGTAAAATTTTTTCAAGAAGTCATAACATCAATACTTTGGCACGTACACTATTACTTATAAATAAACAATATATTAATGCAAACGATTGAGAATAGGTGAATTCTGTGTACCGAAAGCCTTTACCACACGAATTTTCAGAACAACAAATTCGGGAAGTCTTTAAACGAGGAAAAAACCGTGAAATCACACATTTTCTTGCCTTTTTTTCGTTTCCAGTTGAGCAACAAAATCAAGCATCGATAAAACGATCGAGGTTGGGTGAATTCTGTGTACCGAAAGCCTTAACACACGAATTCGCAGAGCAACAAATTCGAGAAGTCTTTAATCCAGGAAAAATCCGTGAAAACTCTCATTTTCGTGACTTTTTTCTCGTTTCCACTTAAGCAACAAAATCGGGCATCGATAAAACGATGGAGATTCGGTGAATTCTGCATACCGAAAGCCTTTTACACACGAATTCTCAGAACAACAAATTCGGGAAGTCTTTAAACGAGGAAAAAACCGTGAAATCACACATTTTCGTGACTTTTTTCTCGTTGCCACCTGAGCAACAAAATTGGACATCGATAAAACGATCGAGGTTAGGTGAATTCTGTATACCGAAAGCCTTTAACACACGAAATCGCAGAGCAACAAATTCGAGATGTCTTTAATCGAGGAAAGATCCTCGAAAACTCTCATTTTCTTGACTTTTTTTCGTTTCCAGTTGAGCAACAAATACGGGCAACGATAAAATGATCGAGGTTGGGTGAATTCTGTGTACCGAAAGCCTTTACCACACGAATTTTCAGAACAACAAATTCGGGAAGTCTTTAAACGAGGAAAAAACCGTGAAATCACACATTTTCGTGACTTTTTTCTCGTTGCCACCTGAGCAACAAAATTGGACATCGATAAAACGATCGAGGTTAGGTGAATTCTGTATACCGAAAGCCTTTAACACACGAAATCGCAGAGCAACAAATTCGAGATGTCTTTAATCGAGGAAAGATCCTCGAAAACTCTCATTTTCTTGACTTTTTTTCGTTTCCAGTTGAGCAACAAAATCGGGCATCGATAAAACGATCGAGGTTGGGTGAATTCTGTGTACCGAAAGCCTTTAACACACGAATTCGCAGAGCAACAAATTCGAGAAGTTTTTAATCGAGGAAAAATCCGTGAAAACTCTCATTTTCGTGACTTTTTTATCGTTTCCACTTGAGCAACAAAATCAGGCATTGATAAACGATCGAGGTTGGGTGAATTCTGTATACCGAAAGCCTTTAACACACGAATTCGCAGAGCAACAAATTCGAGATATCTTTAATCGAGGAAAAATCCTTGAAAACTCTCATTTTCGTGACTTTTTTCTCGTTTCCACTTGAGCAACAAAATCGGGCATCGATAAAACGATCGAGGTTGGGTGAATTCTGTGTACCGAAAGCCTTTAACACACGAATTCGCAGAGCAACAAATTCGAGATGTCTTTAATCGAGGAAAAATCCTTGAAAACTCTCATTTTCGTGACTTTTTTATCGTTTCCACTTGAGCAACAAAATCGGGCATCGATAAAACGGTGGAGATTCGGTGAATTATGTGTACCAAAAGCCTTTAACACAGGAATTCGCAGAGCAACAAATTCGAGAAGTCTACTTTGATACTAAATTATTGCTCTTTGACTGCATGTTGTCAAACGGCCAGAAAACAACGCTTGATAGTGGTAAATATGTATTATATATTATGCAATGCGAATCATGACATATTATTTAAAACTCAGAAGGCCAACGATGCCTTCGGCACGTAGTTTTAGGAGAGGTTGTATGCTGTAAAAATTTCAAATACGTCTATTTGACAATTTTTGGAAAACCAATTGAGAAGATAGATAAAATTCTATATATATACATTAAAAACCACCGAGTGATAAAAGCAAATTAAAAAAATGAATTGTATAGTAAATGTTTTCGAGCACAAAAAGCTTTCAATCCACTTGAAATTTTGGAAAAAGGTTGTCTTTATAGGAACAACGATCTGTATATTTTTGGAGCTAAAAAGATTTGTAATTACCGAAGTAATTAAGCATTGTATATTGTTTAATTAAATTTTTGATAGCTCATATCTCCGAAAATAATCGGTTGAATTGATTAAAAAAATTGTTGTAACAGAAATAAAAACTATATACTGTAAAAATTTAAGGACATTTCATTAAGTAGTTTCTGTGAAAACAATTATAACATAAAAACTTTTTTTTTTATTTTGGCTTCGTGGTAAAATCTGCTTTTTGATAATAACATCTATAGCTTTAATAAATCTTGTCAGAAACATGTTTTGAAGCTTCTGCAGTATCGAACTGCTGTATTTTCTGGTACAAACTACTGGTGTTAGATAATATATGAATCTATTTTAAAACAAGTAATCTTAAAAAGCAAATCATTACTACTTCTCTATAAAAAATAAAAGCATTTTGAATTTGTTTTACTCTAAATTTCGATTATAAATGTTTATTAAAATAGAAATATTTTTCAGTCTAAAAATAAAAGAATTTTGAAAAGTTTTTTAGATTTCATTTTCTTGTAAAAATAAAAACATATTGAATTTGTTTGGCTCAAAAACGTGGTTACAATATAATATTAAAATTATGTGATTCAAATTTTTAACCTTTTTTGAATCGTGTTTTCAAATCATCTACAATAAACAATTTTAAAAACGTTGGATAAATTTGTTATAATTATGTAAATGTCATATTAGAATCATACATTACACAATGGAGCTATACATCAATTTGAAGGAAGCTGTACGTGCCAATGAATTAGCAGTGGTTATTTTATTCGTACAATGTCTCTAGAATAATCAATGATTTTGTTGCTAGCAAATATCAAATAAATAGCTTACAGCATTTTTCTTTATGACTACGATTTCCCTGCAAGCTTTTTAAGATTTTTTTGCGTAATTTCTTGAATGTATTAAAATGTTTTGAGAAACGCGATGTCGAGTTGACATACAAAAATGTAAAAATTACTGTACTTCGGAGAAGTCGACTAAATGTTATATTTAAAAAAAACTAATATTGTTTGTTCAAATATAAATAAAAATAATTTTTTCTGAAATTCTCAATTCATGAAGTACTACCACATGTTTTAAACTATCGTTACTATTTGTTTTAAATTTTTAGTTTAACGTTTTAAACACAATGTTTCAAGTAAATAGTTTAGATCTCACTAATTTTCATTAATTTTCTTATAATCATGCTTTTTTTTAAATTTAGTAAACGATTAATGTTTATTAACATACGGTATTCGACATTGTTTATCTTATCTCTTACTTCCATTTATGTAACTTTTGTACATTTTTAATTTTTAGACGCTGTAAAAAGCCTAAGATTTAATAAATATAATTATAAAAAATTTAACATGACCCTATCGTAATTTGAAATGCTGTTTTACTGTTTAATCTAATTTTTATATATCATGTTTATATTCGAGAACAAAGCATAATTACGATTTGAAATGTTTACAGTGTACTTGGTATAACGGATCGACGGTAATCGATTACAAAAATCGAATAGTCGTCGTAATCAAAACTTTTAATCTTTTTTTTAATAAAAATGATATATTTATACGTAAAGAAAGGGAATATTTTAAATAGTATATATACATTTAGGGAGGTAAAGTATATATAGCACACGTGAATTGCCAGCCGAGCCGAAGGCGAGGGCGGCAAACATGTGCTTTGAGATCGCCATTTTACCACACGTGGTGTGCACTGTTTTTTTCAACAACAAAACCGAAATTGCAACTTCGCGATTCGGACGCCGGGAGCGAAAGTGGTAGTTTCGGCCCATTGGTTAAAAAACATTATTTTTTCAACGCTTTGTTTTATTTTATAAGTTCATCATATTTATAATAGATTTTTAATGAAAACGATTTGTAAAATATCGATTATCTTTTTGATTATCTATTACTCAAGAATCGAATTGCTGTATTTTCTGGTACAAACTACTGGTGTTAGATAATATATGAATCTATTTTAAAACAAGTAATCTTAAAAAGCAAATCATTACTACTTCTCTATAAAAAATAAAAGCATTTTGAATTTGTTTTACTCTAAATTTCGATTATAAATGTTTATTAAAATAGAAATATTTTTCAGTCTAAAAATAAAAGAATTTTGAAAAGTTTTTTAGATTTCATTTTCTTGTAAAAATAAAAACATATTGAATTTGTTTGGCTCAAAAACGTGGTTACAATATAATATTAAAATTATGTGATTCAAATTTTTAACCTTTTTTGAATCGTGTTTTCAAATCATCTACAATAAACAATTTTAAAAACGTTGGATAAATTTGTTATAATTATGTAAATGTCATATTAGAATCATACATTACACAATGGAGCTATACATCAATTTGAAGGAAGCTGTACGTGCCAATGAATTAGCAGTGGTTATTTTATTCGTACAATGTCTCTAGAATAATCAATGATTTTGTTGCTAGCAAATATCAAATAAATAGCTTACAGCATTTTTCTTTATGACTACGATTCCCTGCAAGCTTTTTAAGATTTTTTTGCGTAATTTCTTGAATGTATTAAAATGTTTTGAGAAACGCGATGTCGAGTTGACATACAAAAATGTAAAAATTACTGTACTTCGGAGAAGTCGACTAAATGTTATATTTAAAAAAAACTAATATTGTTTGTTCAAATATAAATAAAATAATTTTTTCTGAAATTCTCAATTCATGAAGTACTACCACATGTTTTAAACTATCGTTACTATTTGTTTTAAATTTTTAGTTTAACGTTTTAAACACAATGTTTCAAGTAAATAGTTTAGATCTCACTAATTTTCATTAATTTTCTTATAATCATGCTTTTTTTTAAATTTAGTAAACGATTAATGTTTATTAACATACGGTATTCGACATTGTTTATCTTATCTCTTACTTCCATTTATGTAACTTTTGTACATTTTTAATTTTTAGACGCTGTAAAAAGCCTAAGATTTAATAAATATAATTATAAAAAATTTAACATGACCCTATCGTAATTTGAAATGCTGTTTTACTGTTTAATCTAATTTTTATATATCATGTTTATATTCGAGAACAAAGCATAATTACGATTTGAAATGTTTACAGTGTACTTGGTATAACGGATCGACGGTAATCGATTACAAAAATCGAATAGTCGTCGTAATCAAAACTTTTAATCTTTTTTTTAATAAAAATGATATATTTATACGTAAAGAAAGGGAATATTTTAAATAGTATATAATACATTTAGGGAGGTAAAGTATATATAGCACACGTGAATTGCCAGCCGAGCCGAAGGCGAGGGCGGCAAACATGTGCTTTGAGATCGCCATTTTACCACACGTGGTGTGCACTGTTTTTTTCAACAACAAAACCGAAATTGCAACTTCGCGATTCGGACGCCGGGAGCGAAAGTGGTAGTTTCGGCCCATTGGTTAAAAAACATTATTTTTTCAACGCTTTGTTTTATTTTATAAGTTCATCATATTTATAATAGATTTTTAATGAAAACGATTTGTAAAATATCGATTATCTTTTTGATTATCTATTACTCAAGAATCGAATTTTCGGTGATTTATTTCATAAATAATCAACGACGTAAACAATCATTTAAAAAATAATATTAATTGGCAATTAAAAATATACAGAGAGAATTGCCATCACTAGCTTAAAGAGAGCAATGGTATTTCGCTGCTTAACGGATAGAAGTTACGCGCTTGTTTCGGAGACTCCAGTGTTCGATAAATGGCACATGTTCGAAATTCGAGGGAGATAGGCGTTACTATCCGCGAGTAATGAATCTTTTAAACTGTTTTCCATTATTTGTTTGTATTGCTTACATTTATATGTAAGCAAAAAAATGAGAATACTGCCCTTCACATCCATGTGATCTACAGTTAAATGTATATTAGAGATGTGCGAGTACCCGAAATACTCGACCCGATCGGGTTCGGGTTTTTTCCTCGGGTTCGGGCGGGTACTCGAGTATTTTCGGGACCCGAAAAATAATCGGGTTACTGGAAATAATCGGGTTCCCCGAAGTTATCGGATTACTCGAAATAGTCGGGTTACTCGAAATAATCGGGTTCCCCGAAGTTATCGAATTACTCGAAATAGTCGGGTTACTCGAAATAATCGGATTCCCCGAAGTTATCGGGTTACTCGAAATATTCGGGTTACCCAAACTTATCGGGTGATTCGAAATAATCGGGTAATCCGACATAATCGGGTAACCCGCAAAATTCCGGTCAGTGTGTGTTTGAAGAAGTATTATTTTTAGATCTGTAGATTCGCTTTTATTTTATTGAAAAAATTCAATTTTTGAAAATTATTTATGAAATTTTTGACTGTTATACTTGATATAATTGAGTCAGACAAGGTGTATTTTATGGAGAATAAACAAATCTTTGCTCTCGATTCTAGTTTTTCAAAATATCTCTATTAGTTTTCAAGTTATTAAGAAAAAACTGATTTTTTTCAATTTATGATAACTCTGAACCTAATTGACCGAATGAGCTGAAAAGATTATGGTGGTAGAGAATTACTTTTATTAACTAATTAAATACCGAAAAAGTTGCGTTTTCTATGGCAAACGCTTTCGGGCACAAAAAGCTTTCAATCCGCTTAAAATATTGAAAAAAGGTAGTCTTTATAGTAACAACGATTTGTATATTTTTGAATTAAAAATATTTGTAATTAACGAAGTAATTGAGCGTTGTAAATTTTTAATGAAGTTTTTAATTGCTCATATCTTCGAAACTAATCGGTCAAATTGGTTGAAAAATATCGTGTTAATAAAAAATAATAGGGGTAAATACTAAAAAAATTTCAACATATTTCGTCAATTGGATTTTGAGACACAAATTTCAATATATCAGGGTTTATGTTCGAACAATTTTTTTTCTTGGCAAAGTATACTTTTTAATAACAACATACACTACCGCTCAATAGCTTTTGTCACCCTTTGAATAAAATTACCAAAACTTCAAAGTTTTATATCTCGGCTTCTACAAGTCGTGAAAAACCCCGCATGTGCTCATTTTAAAGGTTTTTGTAAGCTCTTTAAAACTGCATATTTTACGTAGCTTAATTTTCGTTTTTTAAAAAACTATAACGACTAATATAAAAAATAAAATAAAACGTTAAGGATTGTTTCAAAGTATACACGTTTTCCTTACGTAGAAGCTTTAAAGGGTGTGTCACCCAATTCGAATCTAGCTGAACTGATAGATAATTAAAAAAGCTATGGACTGACTGCCTGTAAGTCAACATTAAATGGCACAAAGTAGCTTTTTCAATCGAAATTATTGCAAACTGTCTTTTCTAAGCTAAAATGTTAAGGAAGAATCTTTTTAAAAGTAGAAGCTTCATTTCTCGATATCTCAGTTTCCGCAAGGTTATTGGGGTTGAATCTTTTTTAAATTCATATTTTTTGACCGTCTAAACGATAGGATATGTTTCATACGTTTCCTCTAGGGGGCCAAATTCCTATATCCCGTGGGCATCCTCCTTTTTTTTAATGAAATTGTGAGTATCAAGCGACATTCTTTATTTAATTTTCTTGCGTATACTAAATTTTTAAAATAATAATTTGTCTGCACAAGCGAAATTTTTTATATAAATTACTTATGAAAAATACATTTTTCAAATAATGAATTGTTTGCATTAAGCGACATTCTTTAGGTAATTTTCTTGTGTAAACTAAGTTTTTAAAATAATAATTTGTTTGCGTTAAGCGCCTATATGTTTATACAAATTACTTTTTTATTGAAATTTGTAGATACCATATATTTCAATATTTTCATAAGTATTAATATTATATTCAAAATATGGCAGCTTTAAGCCTGTAGATGCAGAGAAAATAGTACTAACCAACATTCGAGGATAAACTTTTATAGTTAAATTTCATGATGAGTAAAGGGAATAAATTGTATATATTTTAAAATAAAATATTTTATAATTTATTTTTATTTGTTTTAATAGTATAACAATAAATTTTAATTAATAGTTTATAGCACATGAAAAAAGTTACAAAAAATTAGTTAGAAAATGAAATAAAATAATTGTATCCAAATCATTTAAAATTTATTTATTTTTAACTAACAATAAATTTAAGATAACACTTTATAATCAACGTCTAGCCTCAAAAATGCAATTCAACCGATGGAGCGTTAGCGACCGAGGTAACATGGCTAGTTTTATATTAAGATACGAAACTATTATTGTAGAAAGTATTCTTGTCTACGAAAACATTTTAACTGTATTACCCATTAAATCATGTTTATTATTTCAAATTATCTGAATTCTTCATGTCGTAGAATATATTATATAATTATTCTTTGACAAATAACTTTAATTTCATTCACAAAAAGTTCGGGTAATTCGGTGATTTCGAATAGCCCGAAAATTTCGGGTAATCCGATAATTTCGGGTAGTCCGAAAATTTCGCATAATTCGATAAGTTCGGGCGGTCCGAAAATTTCGGGTGGTTCGAAAATTTCGGGTAGATCGATAATTTCGGATAGTGCGAGAAAAACGATATCCGAAGCCCGACTCGAGCCCGACCCGAGCCCGTCGGGTCGAATTTTGAAGTCGGGTTACCCGAATATACGGGTACCCGCACACCCCTAATGTATATAGATAATTGGTACAGTAAATAATAAGATTAATTGCTTGAGAAATTCTTAGATAACAATGGAGGGAAGTACAGATTTTTAAAATAATTAGTCTTATTAATAACTGCACCAATAATTTCCAAACTTTGCACAATTATAAATGACATCACAGCAATGTACAGGGATCTCGTGATTTTGCTAACATTTGAATATCAAATTTTTATTTTTGTGGAAATTTAGTCAGTATAATTGACTCCAATGGTAAAATATGAATTTGTCATAAATATAATTCGATTTTTTTGTTTACTTATTTTTTTTATTGATTTTTCGAATTTGTTGCTCTGCGAATTCGTGTGTTAAAGGCTTTCAGTAAACAGAATTCACCCAACCTCGATCGTTTTATCGATGCCCGATTTTGTTGCTCAAGTGGAAACGAGAAAAAAGTGACGAAAATGAGAGTTTTCACGGATTTTTTCTCGATTAAAGACATCTCGAATTTGTTGCTCTGAGAATTCGTGTGTAAAAGGCTTTCGGTATACAGAATTCACCGAATCTCCATCGTTTTATCGATGCCCGATTTTGTTGCTTAAGTGGAAACGAGAAAAAAGTCACGAAAATGAGAGTTTTCACGGATTTTTCCTGGATTAAAGACTTCTCGAATTTGTTGCTCTGCGAATTCGTGTGTTAAAGGCTTTCGGTACACAGAATTCACCTAACCTCGATCGTTTTATCGATGCCCGATTTTGTTGCTCAAGTGGAAACGAGAAAAAAGTCACGAAAATGAGAGCTTTCACGGATTTTTCCTCGATTAAAAACTTCTCGAATTTGTTGCTCTGCGAATTCGTGTGTTAAAGGCTTTCGGTATACAGAATTCACCCAACCTCGATCGTTTTATCGATGCCCGATTTTGTTGCTCAACTGGAAACGAAAAAAAGTCAAGAAAATGAGAGTTTTCAAGGATTTTTCCTCGATTAAAGACTTCTCGAATTTGTTGCTTTGCGAATTCGTGTGTTAAAGGCTTTCGGTAAACAGAATTCACCGAATCTCCATCGTTTATCGATGCCCGATTTTGTTGCTTAAGTGGAAACGAGAAAAAAGTCACGAAAAATCGTGTGTAAAAGGCTTTCGGTATACAGAATTCACCGAATCTCCATCGTTTATCGATGCCCGATTTTGTTGCTTAAGTGGAAACGAGAAAAAAGTCACGAAAATGAGAGTTTTCACGGTATTTTTCCTGGATTAAAGACTTCTCGAATTTGTTGCTCTGCGAATTCGTGTGTTAAGGCTTTCGGTACACAGAATTCACCCAACCTCGATCGTTTTATCGATGCTTGATTTGTTGCTCAACTGGAAACGAAAAAAAGGCAAGAAATGTGTGATTTCACGGTTTTTTCCTCGTTTAAAGACTTCCCGAATTTGTTGTTCTGAAAATTCGTGTGGTAAAGGCTTTCGGTACACAGAATTCACCTATTCTCAATCGTTTGTATTAATATATTGTTTATTTATAAGTAATAGTGTACGTGCCAAAGTATTGATTTTATGAGTTCTTGCAAAAATTTTACAAAAATGTCCATATCTTGGACCAGAATTGTTTAGGAGAAAAAATTGTGGCGAACTTACCTTTTTTGCATTTGAAGTTTTATTTTATTTGTACATAAGCTCAAAATATATCACTAGGGCCAATAAAGTATTTGGATAGATTCTACTCAAAATTTCCAAATTTTTTTGTATGTAACATATATAACAAAAAATCAATAGGATTTGAGTTATAAAGTGATAAATATGGTAAAAAAACAGAAATTTCAAAAAAGTCCCATTTTTGCTCCTCAATATTATAGGCCTGAATTGAGATAGTGCTCAAAAAAATTTGTTACACCTTATCGATCCCATTTCTGACAGATTTGATCAGATAAAAAAGAATTTTATTTTTTGACTAGACCACTTCACGTGGAACACTCCATATATATATATAAATTAATTGCGATATATTGATATTAAGTGAACTAATGTGAACTCTAATTTATTTAATGATAAATTAATGACCAATTTGATTACACGTTTCACACAAATGTATACGTAAGGTCAAAGTTATTGTTTTAGGCTATTTTAGATATTTTACCTTTTAGGGGTGGTTTAATCACTATTGGGGTTGGTTTCTTATTTTTTTGTTGCACAAAATTGAAAAGGTGCAATTGATTAACAAATTGAATCGTTAATTTGATCAAAAAATATTATTTGATATGAAAAAAGAATTTTTAGCATTTTAAGGGTGGTGGCATCTTGGTCAGGGGTTGATATATCAGCATTTTATAAAAGGTCGTTTAAAAGCAACAAATTAGCAACATATTATGCCGCGGGAATCATCTAAATAAATTAATTATGTAAAAAGTTACAGGTAGTGGCTACGCTAGCTTAATATTAAGGTAGCGTACCCATCATTTCTCGGAAACGGCAGTAGCAACAAAATCGCTTTTGTAGCAACAAATTAGCAACAAATAGTGGGGTAGTTCCCGGCGTGGTCTTATGAAGTGGCTACGCCAGCTTAATATCTGCCAAAATGGTCAATACTTCTACAACCTAAAGCGAAAGTAAAACTTTTTTAAACATATTTCAAAGCAGGTATTTCCACAGCAACAAATTCTGGCAGTGTTAAAACGACGAAAATTCTGTACAGTCTTAAAATTTATTCATTTTTCTCGTTCCAGTTGAGCAACAATGGCAGTGTTAAAACGACGAAAATTCTGTACAGTCTTAAAATTTATTCATTTTTCTCGTTTCCAGTTGAGCAACAAAGTCAGGCATCGGTTAAACTATCGAGTTTATGTGAATTCTTTTGAACAAATGTAATTATTTACCTATGATTGTGAGCAACAAAATGGTCAATACTTCCACAACCTAAAGCGAACGTAAAACTTTTTATAAACATATTTTAATATTTTGATATTTACCTTAGAATTTAATATATTTAACGATTGTTTCTTACATTCATACAATAACAATTACAGCATGTGCTTATTCAAGTTGATGGGAGAGACCGTGCGTTTTTCAGTGAATATTTAATTTTTAATAGTTTTAATGGATAGATTTTGAGCAACAAATTAGCAACAAATTCCTGTTCTGTTAATTTTTTTCTTAAGGGCATATATTTAAAGTTACAGCGTATGACCACCCTAACTTAATATTACGGTAAGGAGACGTGCAGTTGTCGGTGCTCGCTTAGCTTTTTTTAATAGTTTTAATGGATAGATTTTCAGCAACAAATTAGCAACAAATTCCTGGTTTGTTAGTTTTTTGCAGAAGGGCATGTAATTAGAGTTACAGCGTATGACCACCCTAGCTTAATATTCCGGTAGGGGATTTCGCTTTTTTTTTTTGTAACGGCAAAAGCAACAAAATTGTTATTTCAGCAACAAAATAGCAACAAATTAGCAACAAATTATGCACCTAATTAGAAGTGGGCATTTAAAAATGTCCCTCCTAACTTAATATACGTGCAAACGGAGTACGATTTCAAGTTACAATTCGATTAGGTTATGTACTGACCATGTATTATTACCAGTTATTCAACACTACCATAGCAAATATTCATTTTATAATCTACATATGTTTTTAATAGAATTAAACATATTTTCAACTTCATTAATTATAATGTATAAAAGTTAGCATAAATAAAGTTAATGAAACAATCAAAATTGTATATAAAGATAAAATCACATGTACCCCTCCCAACGGTGTCCACAGAAGTAGGTTTACTTGTTGTTTACCAATAACTGTTTTGCTCATTGCTTAATTTAGTAGTGATTAAAAAATTCATTTAAACATACCAGTTAGTTGATAAAATTATGGAGATTGTTCAGAAATACTTAGTTTATTAATATTAGAAGATATAGAAAACTTTAACAATTTAAACTTTATTTTAAAAAGCAGACGCTAGTACCATTCAGAAAGTTTATTAATATGAAAATCTTATTAAGTTAAAGTAATGTGTAACGGTCACGCTGGGGATTAGGGCGTGGCGTCAAAGGCGAATTAGACAATTGAAATATATAAAATAATAATAGTTTATTATAATAATTAAATTAGGTTTGGGCGCAAGCCGCGTACGATCGCGGCGAATTTCTATAGTATGCTCGGCTGCGTGCGACCTGCTGCTGCTACTTGCTGCGCGAGGGGTGGGGAGGGGAGAAAAGGGGAAGCACACTTACGGTAGGAAGGTTACTAAATATCCACGGCAAGGCGTACACCCACCTTATTAACGTGGAGATCGTCTCCTCGGATTCTGCTTCTCTCGGTTGATAGCTCTCGCTCTCTAGTGCACACACACGCACACTCTCGAAATATCGAATAATATCGGTCGCGAATCGGTTGGCCGATGCTCTCTCGAGCTCGGGCTCGTTCGCCGCTTCGCTGCTCGGGCCCGACGTGCGCGCGCAGCTTCTCGCGTCGAGTCGCCCGTCGGCCGCCGTCGTCTCGCGCGCCTCGTGTAGTGAGTGCTCGCGGCCATGTTGATCAAGGCGGACGACATTGCCGGGGCTGCTGCTTCCCACGGAGAGGACGGTGTTCCTGGTGATGCTGTAACCCAGATAAGCCTTTATGATCGTTCCGTGATGTCTAACGTATCGGCTAATGAGTTGTGACGTGGTATTCGCGTACCCGATTCAATTAATTAATTAATGAAATTAATAAAAACCGTTGGGCCGCGTTGCCCAATACCGCGCACACAATTATTTATTTATTCATCCGAACTGCGGGCTGTCGCCAGGAACGCGAGTTCGCTGAGACGATCGGTGTGAAGGATTCGGGCAATCCTCCTTGCCTCGACACGATTACTTTAAATTAATAGGATGTCGGCGGAAGCGGGGAGAATAAAATAAACACACTCAGTTAAAATAAAATGAATGAAACATTTATTTTCTATAATTTAATATTTGGCCATCCGGGCCGTGTGCCGCGACAAAGGTTGTTTCGCGCGGGCGGAAGTATCGGGAGCCAACCGGATCGAGATCCTCGCCTGCGGTTGACTCTTCCGATCTCCGCTATTCGGGTACCGGCGTACCCGAATACACTCCCAATGTACACACTCTCATACACTCGGGGGAAAGGGGGGGACGCACGATAATATAAGCACAACTTACCGGGGTGCGCCCCGTGGATGGCCCAGCCGATCCGTGTCCCTTTGTCCTCCTGGGCAACGGAGGACGACGTCGGCTACGGTGGTGGAAGGCGGCCCTGTGCCGCGGCGAGTGCCTCGCGAACCGCGTCCGCACTCACTCAACACTTCCCGTCCTTAACACACACACGAAATCACTCGCGGCTCACTCACGAGGATAGTCCGGATAACCGATGGCTCTTGCGCCTCACGCGCCTTGTTAGCCAGAAAAACTCTCGATCGGTCCGGATATGGTTTGTCCGCCTCGAGCGGCGGATCGGGACATACTAAATAGGCAATTGCCTAATTTCCGAAAAAGGGATGAGAGTGGGAAACACACACACACTCTCGCGCTCTCATCCCTACGTACTATTGCGCGTGTAATTGTACACTTGATTCTGTAAACAAATGTCGTCGGTTGGCCTTGACATACCAAAGGCTCCGACGACTTACATTTAACAGGATTTTAAATATTCTATTCGTCGTGAATAGATTGTGTGACGATTTCCGTCACAGAGTCTACTCTGTTACAGATGCAGACGGGACGGCCGATCTTCGAGTCTTCTCTCTCACTCGCTCTCACGGTGGCTGCTCAGCTGGTGCGCGTCGGGTCGGTGACTGCTGCTCTTCGTCGGTGCTGCGTTGCTGCGGGGATTCTGGCTGCTTCTTAGGTGAATATCTATCTCCCGAGGGAGTGCTGCGTATTATTTACTAATTATTAATTGAGAGTTATGGTAATGTTATGATTACCATAACCTCACTTCCAATCCTCTCCTAGCATGTAGCTGTCAGTTACTATGTGCCCTACATGCGTCCTTGTTTCCTTCTAATTAGGATTCTTATTAATTGTTTAACTGTTTCACAGCTTCCTGGATATATTGTTGCTGCTCGTGCTGCTCCATCTGGCACCTTGGGCCATCGCAGGCTGCTCCATGGTCCTGGTGCGAAGCCTCCTGGAAGTGGTATCGCCTCTCCTGACATGCTGTTTCCATATGCTAGGGGGAAGGAACCAAGAGAAGTATTAGGGATTTGGAAAGCTTCGGGTAGGCTAGGTAGGCTTAGAGATGTGAGGGTAGGTAGGCTAGTTTGTATTGGGACTCGCTCGCTTATTACTTTGATAGGTATTACATACCTTGTCACAAATGGTACATAGTTTTTTTTTCAGGGATGAAGGGTATTAAAACTCTACAAAGTATGTGAGTTAAACGGCGGTAATGAAAATTGAACTGGATTAAAAATTTAACTATACAATAATAGATCATTTTTTTAAGTTCATTGAAAATCATAATGTACGTAACACTGATAAGGAAATTGTAATTTTAGTAGATGAATATACGTAACTTTCGTTATAATTAATTGTAAATCAAAATTTACAATCAAATTGTAATACAAATCAAAGTGAAAATTGAAAAGTACAATATCGACTGACATTTGGTTACCATAAGGTGTACGTGCAGTACACGTTACCATAAAGTGTAAGTACAGTACACAATTCGTAAAGTGTACGTACAGTACACGTTACCATAAAGTACAAATACAGTAATACAGTACAAATAAAGTGTACGCAAAGTGCAGAGTTAGTACATACATGCTATTACTTTAATTTTTTGAATTAATATTACACATGTATAATATAAGAATATTTTGCAAATATAATTTGCCATTTCTCCAGATAATCGGATAAACCAATTAGATACGTTTATAAGTTTTGCAGTAAACTATTTACATTAATTAAATTTACTATTTACTGTAAAATAAACTTTTACAGAAATATTATATTTTTTACAATCAATTTTGTAATTACTTTTACTAGCGCTTGTGTTCTATATCTTATATTATGTTAACGCATGTTAGCGCCATCTGTGGGCATGCAACAAAATATATATTAGTATATAATACAGATGATTTCTTTTAAGTTAATTTTATATAGGGTATCGACAAAACAGAAAGCGCGGACCTGTGCAACAATGTTTTGTCGGGTACGACATCCACTTAAGGCTTTGTAATGGTCTCTGCGAATCTATTATGATATATAAAATTTGAGTGAAAATAGCCCAAATTAAATCTTATAATAATATATCTATGAAGTTGATTTGGATACCTACTCATGTTGGAATGAATGGCAGTAAGATGGCTGATGATAAACTTAATTTTGCTTTAGAAAGTCCTTTATTTAATGAATCAATTCCAGCTTTCAATTCTTTGAGTAAATTAAGGGAAAAATGCTCGAGTGAAAATATGGATATTATAAATTCTGGTAAAAACAAAAATAAATTGTATTTAGAAAATATTGTCTGTAAAAATAAAAACCCACAGATTTTTTATCTAAATTTATCTAGAAAGGTAATATACAATCAACAAAATAAGAAATCATCACACTTCGCTTAACAGCAACTATTTTCATCAAAAGTTTGTAAGCAGACTTAAATGTATTTGCGATGAAGGTGATGATACGATTGATCATGATTGTTGACGTTGCGAGAGAAATGTAAAAACGAGGAAAAATTTAATTTCTAAAAGCCGATCTATTAAATATGAACTGAATTATGTAGTATTTCTCATTAAATATAAGACACATTCTATTTAATATTGTAAATTTATTCCAGATATTGAGTGTAGAATATACTAATAGGTGTTCCGCCCATGAGTGTTATAAATTAAAAATAAAATTTTTGTATGAATTATTTTTGGATAATACATGTGCATAAATTATTAGTGAATGTAGGGCAGTTTCAAACGCGCTATGCGTGCTGTTTTCTTTCTTGTTTTTACACTTCGTTAGATTTTATCGTTTATACAAAATTAATATTAAATTATAGGTTAATCTTTTAAAGCTGAAGTTTGACTCGCAACCCCCATCTCTCTCCCTCCCTCCCGTAGTGTGCTGGGCCCATTGATCATCCAAGATGCGAATGCGGTTGCTTTATGGACTATTACTAATGGCCTCACATTAAATCTTAGGAAAACAAAAGTGATAATCTTGGGTAGTCAAGCTTTTATCTCTGGCATAGACCTACTGTTCCTAATGGTGAGGGTCGGTAACGATCCTTTGAGGTATGAAAACGAGGTGAAGTCTCTGAGTGTGCGGCTTCCTCCCACCCTGCATTGGCCAGACAGGTCCTATCGATTTCTCAGCAAGTACACTATATACTATATTCTTTGAGGTATTACAAAAATGCTCTATCAATTAAACATAGAAAAACCTTAGTCGAGACACTGATCTGGCCTCATTTCGACTACGCATGTGCGGTCCACAACGATATTGATGGAACTCGAAACTTGAAGTTACAGCGCTTACTTAATACGTGCGTTAGGTTTGTGTGGAGAAATCTGCCTAGACGTAGGCATATAACCCCATACCGATTCGCGTTGAAGTGGCTGTCGGTCGAGTCCAGACGCTCATTATTCATAGACTCCTTGGCATTTAATATCAACACTTACAATTCTCCCCACTACATTGTTGATCATTTCACAGTCCTCGGTCCCTCCTCCTATAACCCTCGTGCCTCCACCCGCCATCCCCCCAAACTCCTGTAATATCTTACGCCCCGCACGGAAGCTCTAAATAAATCCTCCATCATTTCGGCATCACGCATTATAAACCAGCACCCCTTTATTACATTTGACCATCTCTCCATTCATTCCTTCAAGAACTCACTCTTTAATCACTTGTTTAGACTCGATCAAGCCACCTGGTCAGCCAGGGTAGCCTGCGAGGGAATTGTCTGTCCGCCCACCTCCAGTCTAGCGTTCTCGCCCTAAAGAGTACTGGGCTGCCATCTCCGGTTCGCTTTCATAATCTATATATACGGTCTTTTTGTTAATTGTTTTATACGTCACCTATTCATTTATTTATCTATTTATTTTTATTTTTTATTTATATTGTTAGAGGTTATAATTTTGATTTTTTTTTATATGTTACGTTTGTTTATTTGTTGATCTGTTCGTATTTATTTATACTTGTTAAATTTTGTACATATTTACTGTTGCGCCACTTTATTTTGTATTTTATATTTTTATACTTTTATATTTTTACTATGCACTATTGTTTTATATACTTTGCGACCTATCTTGCATTTTTATGTATTGAACTCTTTCTATTTTTCTTTTTTTTCAGTCAAACCGCTTATGTACCTATGTATTTCATATACTATTTTTCTTCTAGTGTTCACGGCGTTCAACCCCTTGTAGCCCAATAAAGTTTATGAATCTCTCTCTCTCTCTCTCTCTCTCTCTCTCTCTCTCTCTCTCTCTCTCTCTCTCTCTCTCTCTCTATGTAAGTACTGGCAGACACTCTTCTCATCGCTCCTTAAGTAGACTGTTGTTCTGCAATAATTTCGCCTGCGGGCGTCTATTTCAGGTCATCCTTGCATGCGAAACCCTGCAAGACAGCCTATCAAGCGTTATCTCTTGGTTCCCGGGCGTCTTGCATCCGGGAGGACTGAAAGCATTTTTCGACATATTTTGAGGTTAGCTTTATATTTTTCCACGTGGAGCACATATTATGCCAAAAGCCTACCATGCTTTCTCCAATTGGTGGCGCCATCTCTGGAGAGCTGCCGCAATCTTCATCGAAACGGCGAAGGACGTCCGATAATAGCGTGATTGACGTTAACGACTCTACTTTACATCCTGCTTCTCTTTTGACAGCTGCTCAGGTTCAGGCTATCTTGTGTAATATGTGCAAAGATCGTGAACTCCTGTTCAACTGGTTGGCTAACGAGAAATGTAAGGAGAAGAGCGATTCACTCAGATCAGCTGTTAACGGATTCTGTGATGCTATCAATCTTCTCTCGACGGCGTATACTGCTCAGCTGGCTGTTAATGACACACACAACGCTTATGCTAATTCTATTGTAGATCTAACTAATGCTATTTCAAAATCTAATGACATGCTTTTAAATTCTTGTAGTAAGCTTGAGCAACTATCGCAATCAGCTTTGACGAGCGGACCCGCTGTCCCTCCGATTGAGCCCCGTGCTTCGTTTGCCAGAGTGGCTTCTGCACCAGGTACTTTTACCCCGGCTGTATCCAGTCTTTCGGTCAGGCCCATCGGTGGAGGCGGTGCTTTGCGCCCGGCTGGTTCGGCGTGCAGAGTTGTCATTGGTCCAAGTGAATTAGCTAAAGAGAAGTATAAATCCTCTAACGATACCAGAGACACAATTAAAAAATGCATTGACCCCGTTAAGCTTAAATTGGGTGTATCTTCAGAGTGCTGATATCTCTAACTGCTTAGCCGAACAAAACTTTGACGACGCCAAGAGCGAGGATTTTAAAGTAGTATACCTTTATCCTCCCAGGGTAGGAAAGAACTTCCGCTCCTGCATTATTGAGACCAAGCCATATTTGAGAGAGACGCTTATTCGCCGTGCAAGGGTAAATATAGGCTGGTGCTCATGTAGCCTCGACGATTATGTAACAGTGCTGCAATGCTTTAAGTGCTGCGGATTTGGCCATATAGCTAAAGAATGTAAATCGAAGCTCTGCTGCCAATATTGTGCAGGCGAGCATAGTGCGAATAATTGTAATTGTAGAACTGCGTTAAAATGTACTAATTGTTCGTCTGGCGGCGCATCTAATTGTAATCATGCGGCTAACGATAAAGTTAATTGCCCTATTTTGAGGAAAAAAATTATGCACAAGATGGCTTTTATCAATTATGGATAGCGCTCCGCCTAGGTTATCTAGCTCTTCTAATTTTAGTCTAAACGTTGGTCATTGTAACGCGCAATCTATTTCCGCACATATCGATGAGGTTGGTCGTGTCATGATCAGTCGCAATCTGCATATATTGGGGGTCAGTGAGACGTGGCTTTCTCCCTCATCAACTAGGTTAGGTTCTGAAATCCCCGGTTACACTTTGTTTCGTGCAGATCGTGTTGGAAAGATCGGCGGGGGCGTGGCGTTGTACGTGAGGAGCTCTCTGAAGGCACGTTTTTACTGTTCGTCAGCTCACTTGTCATCTTATGTGAAGCGGCCTGAATTTTTGTTTGTTGAAGTCTCGCTGTCTGAATGCAGGGTCCTCTTTGTTGTTGTATATAGCCCGCCCAAGGCAGGATACTGGCACGAAGTGGAGGAGGCACTGCTTAACTACAATGGAAAGTGTGATAGTATTATTTTGATGGGCGATCTTAACATTAATTGGAGTGTTCCTTCGACTCCGCGTACCATCCTTCAGGAGTCGTTTGAGTCGTGTGGTCTTGTTCGTATACCTTTTAATGCTACCCATCATCGGCTGAGGGACGACTCTCATACTTCGATTGATTATATATGTGTTAGTGATATGTCCAGAGTCTCGCAGTATTTTCAATTCGGCTGTCCTGATATCTCGGACCATGATTTTCTGTTTATTTCACTATCTTACGTGTTTCCTTCTGATGTTAATGGCCGGGTAACAAGACGCGATTTTAGGAACAGAGACGAGCCGGCTTTCTTTCATGATTTGAGGTTAATTGACTGGGCTCCTTTGTACGAGTCCCCCTCGGTTGATGATAAGGTGGCGATTCCTCTCGCAACGCCTGACTCGGTTGTATGACACTCATGCGCCTTTTCGTTCGTTTCGGGTTAGACGAAAGTCTTGCCCCTGGATATCTCATGAAATCAAAAAACTTATTTTGTCGAGAAATGACGCGTGGAGATCCTATAAACGCTCAGGCAGGGATGAGGCTCGCTTATCGTACCGGGTGTTGCGTAATCGCACTCAGACAGTAATTAGAAACGCTATGCATGCGTATTATAGAGCTAGATTTGAGGAATGCTCTAGCGGTGCGAGCATGTGGAAAATAGTTGACAGTATTGGCCTTAGATCTTCTCGACAGTCGTCAGGGCAGCTGCCTGTTTCGGTAAGTGAATTAAATAGCTATTTCGTGGGGGCTGGCTCGTCGGCGACTTTGAGGCCTGCGTTGCATTACGCACAGCGCTCCCCGGATTGCTGTTTCTTCTTTAGGTACGTCGAGGTTGCTGATCTGCTGCAGGCCATTGGCTCGGCTAAGTCAAACGCCTCTGGTGTAGACAACATACCTGTTAATTACATTAGAGAATGTCTGCCGCACCTTGTATCTATTTTGCTGCATATTTTTGACGCTTCCCTTCAATCGGGTGTCTTTCCGAGTCAGTGGAAGGTGGCACTTGTGAGGCCGCTCCCTAAGGTTTCGCAGCCTTCAGTAGCGGGAGATTTTCGTCCTATTAGTTTGCTCTGCTCTCTGTCGAAGCTGCTTGAATATTTAGCGTACCAACAGATTCTTGCCCATGTTAATGAATGTGATTTTTTGAGCGACTTTCAATCAGGATTTCGAAAGAACTATAGCGTTCATACTGCTCTTATTAAATTGGTTGATGACGTTAGAGAAGCTGTGGATCGTGGCAGTGTAACACTTATGGTGTCGATTGATTTCAAGCAGGCGTTCGACTCGGTTAATGTGCATTTGCTCTGCGATAAGCTGCGATTCTATGGTTTTTCTGAGTCTGCTGTTGGTTGGTGCAGGTCGTACCTTTCCGGAAGAGCTCAGTTTGTTGCCTCAGGAGATGACGATGCTTCTAGTTTGCTGCCTAGGGAGCGAGGGGTCCCGCAGGGGTCTGTTTTGGGCCCGCTGTTATTTCAGTTGTTCATTAATGATCTGCCTGACTGCCTGAAATGTTGTTCCTTCCACCTATATTTTCTGATCTTGACTCCATCGTTGAAGTTATTAAGACTAATCTTCAGAGTGTTTTGCAGTGGTCGTTAACCAATGGGCTCGAGATCAATCATGGTAAGACTAAAGCTATGTGGCTTGGTTCGCGCGGATTCATTAGCAGGCTTAAAGGCAGTGTTGTTCCTGATATATTATTGGGTGTAGACAAAATTGACGTGTGCGACTGTATGAAGATATTGGGAGTAACGGTAGATGCTACTTTGTCTTGGCGGCAGCAGTGCACAGTTTCAGCCAAAAAGTTTCACTTAGCTTTGACGCGGATTCGTAGGTGTGCTTTTTCTATCCCGAGGGGAATTCGTCTTGTGCTGGTTAAGGCGTTAGTCTTCCCTTATCTTGATTTCTGTCCGGGACTATTTTTGGATTTGTCGTCAGAGCTTACAGTCAAGTTGTCACGTTGTCGAAATGCTGCTCTCAGATTCGTAACAGGGAGGAGGAAGTCTGACCACATTTCCCCGGTGTATAAGGAGCTCAGTATTCTTCCATATCCCGATAGAAGAAACTTTCTCTGTCTTTGTTTGCTGGCTAAGATTCTGAGATCGGGGCAACCTGCATATTTATCTGGTTATTTCACTTTCAACCCTTCAGATCGGTATGGCTCGAAGCGAGGATCAAATCTCGATCTCGTTGTCCTGTATGCCTCCACGGATTGTTACAAGAGCTCTTTTTGTATACGGGTGACTAGGCTCTGGAATGCTTTGCCGGATGTCATACGCGATAGTTATAATTCTCCAGCCTTTAAGTTCGCCCTGCACGACTATTTATCTGCGTCATTGTGATTGTAATTTTAATTTTTAATTTTTATTGTAATTTTTATTCGTTTTTGTAATCTAATTGTATTTTACTGTTGAGCGATTTATTTTTGCGATAATTATTGTAAATATTAGCTATTTTATTTATCTATTTTTTATCTTTTTATAATCTATAACTTTTATTTTTAATTTTTAATTATTGTTTATTTTTTACTAGCGATCTTTTATTATACGACTCTAGTCTGTATTACTCTGGCTGCGGCCATGTAGGGCCTTGAGCCCTTTGTCGCTAATAAAGCTCAATCAATCAATCAATCAATCAATCAATCTCTCTCTCTCTCTGGTGAGTACAACTTGTCTTGTTTATTGCTCCGTATTACTCCGTAGTTTGTACTCACACAGTTGCTCTAAGTTTTTCTTTTAGTGCATAAGAAAGGGACGTGAACTGCCTGCAGCGTCTATCTAGAAATTGGGTGGTTCATTGCTGCAGCCAGTTGTTCCGATATTTGCAATTTTCATTCGGCAAATTTTTGGAGGTTATCCTCGAGAGTAAAGGACGACTCATCGCGCTGGCCAGTGTAAGCAGTGCTCCCAACATCCGAACAGCTTTTCGCACGCTTTTCGACCTTCGTCGACGGACGCCACGCGGATATCATGGCAACATCGCGCGGCTGCTTCGTGTGTGGCGGGAGGCTCACGAGAAAGGACTACACGGAGGTTTGTCCGCAATGTAACAAGATAACGCACGCGCACTGTTTTGACGTCGCGCTGGGCACCTCCGAGCGCCGCTATTGCGCGCTGGCTCAAACTAAAGCGCTAGTCGCGGCATCAACTGATGCGAGGGCGCCACCGCCTGGGTTGCCGCGACAGTCGATGGAGACCTGCGCTACCGAGCTAGCGGCCACGCCCACTCCGTCTCCTTCCAGCGCAAAGCGCGTAGCCTCGCCCCCGTCGCCATCATTGTCGCAGGTTGCTAAGCAACCTCGCGGCGCCGCGCCCACCGAGAGCTGCTCCGACCTACCCGTGCGGACGATCGGTGCCGCAGATATGGCGGCTCTATTCGCCGAGTTCGCGAGCCGCTTAGAATCAAAACTCGAAAATTCGGTATCGCGCATTGAGTCCTCGGTGCAGGGACTGGCCGGTGAGATTCGCGAGTTGGGATCGCGAGTTGCGATGATAGAGGCGTCGACTGAGGAGAGATTGAACGGCGTGTCGGGCCGCCTGGAGGCCCTTGAAACCGCTAATGAAGAGATTCGCGGCCAGATAAGCGGATTACGGGGTTCGAATTTGGGGACTACCGCACCTCAAATTATTGACGCGTGCGAAATCCTCATACGCGGCATTCCGGCCAGTCTCACTCTTAATGAAGGGGAAGCTCTTCAGAGAATTTTCGAGGCTCTTGGTCTTCCCAGGGTTTCGTCCCAGATCATTGAAACTCGTCTCTGGCTCGTTCGTGACAGACCCAGTGGTAATAACTTGGATTCGGCACCTTCGACCTCTGCTGCAAAGAATATCAGTGTCGTATCCAACACGGCAAACAGCTTTAATAACAAGAACGGAAACGTCGTCCGATTTTCATCGCCCTGTACTAGGGACATTATTCTCGAGAGAGCGCGCCTTCTAAAGGGAGTCTCGGCGGATTCTCTGTTCGGAGCGGGTGGATCTGCGGCGATTTATTTGCGTGCGTTGTGGCCCAAACAGATCTACGAATTACTCTCAAAAGCGCTCCGCCGCTCCACCGAGTTGGGCTTTGCGAGGCCTCTAGTAAAGAACTTTACGGTCTTCATGCGCATTACCAAAGGAGGGCAACTCTTCCCGATCCATTCAGAAGCGGACATTCGTAAGATATCGTCACCGAATCCTCCCTCTCCGAAATAGGGTTTGTCTGGCCAGGCATCATCTTCAACTAACTCTTCATTCTCCATCTTCCATGCTAATATTAACAGACTAAAAACCCACTTTTCATCCATAGAATCATTAGTTTTACCTTCTAATCACGACATCATCGCTCTCTCCGAAACATTCCTCACAGAGTATGACTCCTCAGACATGTTAGGCCTTCCGAACTACACACTACATAGGTTGGATCGTGTTGGAAAGGAGGGGGGGGGGGTGTGGCGGCCTACATCAAGAGTAATCTTGAGGTTAGGCTTGTAGCTCACTCTGACCCTGTCTTTTCCAACTCCACAGAGTATATGATTTTTCAAATCCACAGCCAAACTAGCTCGTTACTTTTTTGTGTGGTTTACAGGAGGCCCTCAGCGACCTACCCATCGAATTTCTTTGATTCGGTAACTCATTTCTTGCACACCTGTGATCAGGTTGTCATTACCGGGGATTTTAACGTTAATATGTGCAAGAAGGATGGGTCGTCAACCATGGTGGAATCATATCTCGAATCATTGAACCTATTCCTAGTTAAATCCGATCCTACTCACCATACTCATACCTCAACCACTTCATCTCATACATGGCTTGATTTGTTTATCGTACGCAACCCTCCGCCTGTTTTCAATTACTTTAAATCTCCGGTGCCCTTTGCAGCTGGTCATGACTTCATTGTTCTGGAACTTGAATTTTCTAAACCACTACCTGTTGCAAAGAGGATATGGTCGCGCAATTTTACCCGGATTGATCTAACGGAGGCTGCTGCGATATTCTCGGCTGCTTTTGATCGTGCTTCATCTCCCCATATCACATATACTGCATCATTCTCCTCGTCTACATCTCTCGCCTCACCTAACTCGCCTGGCCACACTCTCTCTTCCCAGTTTTCCTCCGCCCTTTCACCATCCCCTTCTCCTACTCCCCTCAACAACCTCCTTCCCAACCTCGTATCGTCTATTCTACATACCTTTGACTCCCTTGCACCGGCAAGACTCATCACTATCAGAAACTCCACCAAACCCTAGATCACTCCATCTATTAGACATTCAATCAAAACTCGAAACTTGGCTTTTAAGAGGTACTTGTCCACGGGCCTGAGCTCAGACTACCAGATCTATAAAGATCTTTGGAGATTAGTCAAGAACTCCATAGACTCATGCAAGTTTTCGTATTACAGTAACAAAATCAACGCAGGCATCTGACGCTACAGGTTTATGGAAAGAGCTCAGGAACATGGGTCTAGCGACTAAATCATCTCGGTGACCCCTTACCATGTTTTCATTAGATCAGCTGAACACTCACTATGCATCCATCTCTCACTCACCTACTCGCTTCGATCTTGCTCATTTTCAGTCACTTATCTCATCCTCTAGTGTTTTGCCTCCCTTTTACCCTTCCACTTCCTTCCACTTTGTTCCTTACAGGATCCTGTCTACCATCTCCAGGGCTTCATCAAAGGCCATAGGCGTTGATGGAGTCTCTGTGTCTATGCTGAAATGCTTAGCACCTCAGATTGCACCCCACCTTACTGAGTTATTCAACTCCTACCTATCAACCGGATCTTTTCCAGAGCCTTGGAAGAAATCTCTCCTTTTTCCCTTGGCCAAGTCGAGCAGGATGATCTCGCCGTCTGATACTAGGCCCATCGCTAAGCTCTGCGAAATCTCCAAGATTCTTGAGAAAATTGTGTATGAGCAATTAATGGAATTATTAAAAATATAATTTTTTCGCCCATTTTTTTAAATTAAATTCAATATTAATTTAAAAAATTAATGGAATATTTAAATAATAATAATTTGCTCATGGAGAGACAAGCGGGCTTTCGGCGGGGGCACAGTACCCAGACGGCCCTAATTGGCGTACTCGATGATATCAGGAGAGCGATTGATAAGCGTATGATCACCGTCCTCATCCTGTTCGACTTCTCTAAAGCGTTTGATTCGGTTCCACACGATGTCTTATTGCGTAAACTGCGATCTTTGGGATGTTCCGACACGGTCATGTCCTGGTTTTTCCACTACCTCGTGGGCCGTTCCCAAGCAGTGGTGGATGAACTAGGCTCTAGTTCAGCCTGGCTTGACACATCTAGAGGGGTTCCTCAGAGAAGTGTCCTTGGCCCACTTCTTTTCTCTATTTTTATTAATGACCTGCCGAGGGTCTTAAAGCACTCAAATCACATGATTTTCGCAGACGACACCCAAATCTATCACTCATTCCCTCCTGCTGATCTCGCCCTGGGAGTCCAGAGAATCTCAGAAGACGCAAATGCGGTAGATAACTGGGCGAGATCAAACGGATTAAGTTTGAACGTAAACAAAACTAAAGTGTTGATTTTGGGTAGTCAGACTTTTATCTCGCGCATTGACTTAGATTCGGCTCCTAAAATCATGATCGGTGACAGGCGTGGGAATCGAGAGTAATTGACGAGGGTTTAGAGTGCCCTCCTTTGCCCGATCTTTAGTCTTCTTTGTTCTAGTCACGATTATTGTACTGCGACTTTTATGTCTTATTTATTTATTTATTCTATGTGTTTCTTTTTACCTTTGCGTGCGCCGTTACCTACTTATTTATTTATTTATTGTTTTCTACGTTTTATATTTGCGTTTATATACTTATTTATTTATTTCTTGTTATGCTGCATTTTTAATTCTCAACGACGACATATGTGTTTTTACTTTATTTTTATTTTCTTTATCTTTTCTCTCAACTTATTTTATATTGTTTTATATACTAAATTATAAATTTTATTTTATTTTATAATCTTGTTTTATTTTATATTTTATTTGCCAGTTTTATTTTATTTTTGTTATACTGATAATTTGTTACTTTATTTTATTGTTATCTCATTTTATTATATTATTTAAATTTGTTACATGGAATTTTCCGGCTTTTATGTACTCAGATTGTATATTCTATTGTTTAATGCTTTTATAATCATGGAACTACTGTGTATACGGGGGCTTCCCTAAAATACCAAATAAACGAATCAATCAATCTCTTCCGGTGAGTACAAGTCTGCCTGTTTTTCTGCTCCGTGTTACCTCATCTTATCACTCACACAGCTGCCTCGAGTCTGTTTTAGTGAACGTGGAAGGGACGCTCACCGATTGCAGCGTCTATTTTTACAAATAGTCATACCTTGCTGCAGCCGGCTGTCCCGTAATTTTTCTTTTTCTACAAGCGTTATTTTGGAGGTTAGCCTCGAGAGGGAAAAGACGGCTCTACGTGGTGTTTAGCGAGTAGTGCTTCCAACGTTTCAATTGTTTTTGCACACACTCTGACCTTCGACGGCGAACATCGATTAGCTGAAATGGCAACATCACGAGGCTGCTTCGTGTGTGGCGTACGACTCACAAGGAAGGACTACACCGAGGTATGTCCGCTATGTAATAAGATTTCGCACTTGCACTGCTTCGAGGTTGCGTTGGGCTCTTCCGAACGCCGCTGTTGCGAGTTAGCCAAAGCTAAAGCGTTAGTCGCGGCTCCCACTGATGTGAGAGCGCCACCGCCTGGGTTGCCGCGATAATCTAAGGAGACCTGAGCTACCGAGCTGTCTGCCACGACCACTCCGTCTCCTTCCAGTGTGAAGCGCATTGCCTCGCCCCCGTCGTCATCAACGTCGCAGGTTGCTAAGCAACCTCGCGGCGCCGCGCGCCACGCCCACTGAGAGCTACTCGACCGGAGCCGTTGAGATGGCCGCTCTCTTTACGGAGTTCGCGAGCCGTTTGGAGACAACGAACGAAGCTATTCGCGGTCAAATTAGCGAGATCAGGGGAAATTGCTTGGGGACTACCGCGATGCCCGTTAGTGATGCCTGCGAGATTCATTTTCTCGGTATCCCGGCTAACCTAGACATTTCGGAAGGAGAGGCCATCGAAAAAGTCTTGTCGACCATCAAACTCCCCTGGGCTAACTCACACATCCTGGATACCCGACGCTGGCTCGCCCGAAACAGGACAGGCAATCAGGACGTACGTTCGGCGACATCGACCTCCGCCGCTATTAACAGTAGTAGTGCTAATAATGGAATTGTAGTCCGATATTCATCTTCCTCGATCAGGGATCTTATACTAGAACGAGCGCGTCTTCTTAAAGGTATCTCGGCGGATTCTCTCTACGGTACGGGTGGAGCAGGATCAATATTTTTGCGTGCGTTATGGCCCAAGCAGTTGCATGAGTTACTGTCTAAAGCTCTTCGACTTGGGCTATGCGAGACCTATAGTTAAGAACTTCACTGTTCATATGCGGAAAACCAAGAGAGAGCATCTCCTTTCCATACACTCAGAAGCGGACATCTTCAATTTCTCGTCTTCTAATTCCACCTCTTCGAAATGAGGGTTGGTCGGCCAGGCTTCATCTCTCATTAACATTTCATTCTCCATTTTTCATATGAACATTAACCGATTAAAACCCATTTCTCATCCATTGAATCATTAGTTTTTTCCTTCTAACCATGATATCGTTGCCTTTTCCGAAACCGTTCTTACGGAATACGACTCTTCCAACATGTTGGGCCTTCCTAACTACCCATTATACAGATAAGACCGAGTGGGAAAACTCATCACCATTAAAAGCTCTAACAAATCATGGATCACTCCACTTATGAGACAAAACATCAAAGCTCGTAACGTGGCTTATAAGAGATACTTGACCACGGGCCTGAACTCAGATTACCACATTTATACGGATCTTCGTAGTCAAGTTAGAAACTCTCTAGACTCGAGTAAATTTACTTACTTAAATCGCAAAATCAAGTCTGCATCCAACTCCACAGGTTTGTGGTGAGAGCTCAGGAACATGGTTTTTAGGAACATTTAGTCTTGTGACTAAACCATCTTAGTCACCTCTTAGCATTTTTTCACTCGATCAGCTCAACAATCATTATGCATCTATATCATATTCACCCTCTCGCTTCACTTTTGCTCATATTCAGTCACTCATCTCATCCCCGGACTTTTTACCTTCTTTTTATCCTGCAACTTCCTTCCATTTTGCTCCTATTACTCCCCATAAAGTACTATCTACTATTTCCAGGGCTTCTTCTAAAGCCACAGGTTATGACGGAATCTCTGTTCTCATGTTAAAGTGCACAGCACCCCAAATCGCACCTCACCTGGCTGAACTGTTCAACACTTCTCTCTCATCCGGATCCTTTCCAGAGCCCTGGACTAAATCTCTACTCTTTCCTCTGGCCAAGTCGGGCAGGGTGATCTTGCCGCCTGATACCAGACCCATTGGTAAGCTCTGCGAAATCTCCAAAATTCTCGAAAAATTGGTTCATGAACAACTCACAGATTATCTTAATAGGAGGGTTCCACAGGGCAGTGTCCTGGGCCCTCGTTTATTTTCAATTTTTCATATGAACATTAACCGATTAAAACCCATTTCTCATCCATTGAATCATTAGTTTTTTCCTTCTAACCATGATATCGTTGCCTTTTCCGAAACCGTTCTTACGGAATACGACTCTTCCAACATGTTGGGCCTTCCTAACTACCCATTATACAGATAAGACCGAGTGGGAAAACTCATCACCATTAAAAGCTCTAACAAATCATGGATCACTCCACTTATGAGACAAAACATCAAAGCTCGTAACGTGGCTTATAAGAGATACTTGACCACGGGCCTGAACTCAGATTACCACATTTATACGGATCTTCGTAGTCAAGTTAGAAACTCTCTAGACTCGAGTAAATTTACTTACTTAAATCGCAAAATCAAGTCTGCATCCAACTCCACAGGTTTGTGGTGAGAGCTCAGGAACATGGTTTTTAGGAACATTTTGTCTTGTGACTAAACCATCTTAGTCACCTCTTAGCATTTTTTCACTCGATCAGCTCAACAATCATTATGCATCTATATCATATTCACCCTCTCGCTTCACTTTTGCTCATATTCAGTCACTCATCTCATCCCCGGACTTTTACCTTCTTTTTATCCTGCAACTTCCTTCCATTTTGCTCCTATTACTCCCCATAAAGTACTATCTACTATTTCCAGGGCTTCTTCTAAAGCCACAGGTTATGACGGAATCTCTGTTCTCATGTTAAAGTGCACAGCACCCCAAATCGCACCTCACCTGGCTGAACTGTTCAACACTTCTCTCTCATCCGGATCCTTTCCAGAGCCCTGGACTAAATCTCTACTCTTTCCTCTGGCCAAGTCGGGCAGGGTGATCTTGCCGCCTGATACCAGACCCATTGGTAAGCTCTGCGAAATCTCCAAAATTCTCGAAAAATTGGTTCATGAACAACTCACAGATTATCTTAATAGGAGGGTTCCACAGGGCAGTGTCCTGGGCCCTCGTTTATTTTCAATTTTTATTAATGACTTACCGAGCATCTTAAAACATTCAGAGCACATGATTTTCGCGGATGACATCCAGATCTATCACTCTTTTTACCCTGCTGATCTCGCTCAAGGTGTCCAGAAAATTTCGAAGAATGCCAACGCGGTGGATAACTGGGCGAGATCGAATGGACTTGGGTAGTCAGGCCTATATTTCACGCATTGATTTGGATTCTGCCCCGAAGATTACAATCGGAGGCAACCCACCTGATTATGAATCTGAAGTCAAATCACTGGGCGTCTGGATTACCCCTACCCTGGATTGGTCTCGTCAGGTTGCGTCAGTTTCACAACGCATTCATAAAGTCCCACACTCCTTAAGATTTTTTAAACGTGCGCTCTCGCGGTAGAATAGAAAGAGTCTTGTTGAGGCGCTTGTTTTCCCACACTTTGACTATACGTGCGCGGTCTTTCATGACTTAGATGCCACCAAGAATTTAAGACTCCAGCATCTATTAAATGCATGCGTTCACTTTGTGGGGGGAAACATACCTTGGCGCGAGCACGTGACGCCTTACCGTCTCAAGCTAGGATAACTGTCGGTTGAGCTTAGGAGATCCCTCTTCATTGGTTGTAGCGCCTATAATATCATTTCACACAAATCCCCGTCCTACATTGCTCATCATTTCATCCCACGTGATTCCACATTTTCATCCCGATCTTCCTCTCGCCACTCACCCTCGTCCCTTTTTTATCTCCCTCCTAGAACCGAAGCCCTGAACAATTTCTTCATAATCACTGCCTCTCGCCTCATTAACCATCTACCCTTTACTAATTTCAACCCACTCCTCTTCGCTTCCTTTAAATCATCGTTATTATCGTATCTCTCTGAGCTTGACCGACAGGCCTGGGAGTTGAGAGTAGCGACCGAAGGATTAGTGTGCCCTCCCTTGCCCGATCTCTGACCTAGTCTTAAGTTGAATTGTACTTAGAGCTATTTTCCGTCGTATTATTTATTAATTTATATTTTTTGCACCGACGTTACTCAAAGGTTTATCCTCTCCGACATTTTTGTTTCTACAACTTGTATTTGCGCTTCGATTTTTATCGTTTTGTTTTATGTTTACTGTTATGTTTTCCGTATTTTTGTAATTGCTTGTTAAATTATTTATTTTAAATTTTTATTTTGTTAATTTTTATCCAATAATTCTACTCCGATGTTATTCTTATTTTTACCTACATTTCGTTTTTATTGTAAGTTAAAATTTTGTATTATGCGCTATTTTGTATCTGTTGTGTATACGGGGTTTTCCCCAAATACCTAAATAAACAATCAATCAATCAATCAATCTCTCTCTCTCTTCTTCCCTCGCTCCCGGCGGTCCGCATGTGCATTGAGTTGGGCTATGCGAGGCCCGCAGTTTTAAATTTAAATGTTTTTGGGCGCAAGGTGAGGAATGGATCATTAAAATGCGTGACTTCGGAGGCTGACCTCATTAATCTTCCCCCTCTTTTTCCTCATATCGAATGAGACAGGTCTGGTCGGATCAAAAACGCTAAAGTATCCAAATCACTCTCTATTTTTCATGCTAACATATATCGCTTAAAAACCCATTTTTCATTCATCAAAACATTAGTTCATCCAAAATCCTTCGATGTCATTGCCATCACTAAAACCTTCCTTCCTGAACACGATTCTTCTGAAATTCTTATATTACCTGGTTATGCTTTACCCCGGTTGGATCGTGTGGGTAAGAAGAGAGGTGGTGTGTTAGCTCCATCGCTTACTTCGACCTTATCTTCTTGAATGCTCCATCAGCTGTTTACCCATATTAATTATTTGATGTTCTCTCGGATATACTACCTTATTATGATTATCTTTTCGTCACAGGAGATTTTAATATCGAGATGAAATCTCCTAGTGCTGCTGCAAATATGTTGAGGGTGAATCTGACGGCATTGGGCCTTTCCCTTATACCATTTGAACCGACACACTATGAAGTGACATCGGATGGATCCTCTCATACGTGGTTAGATCTTTCCCTGATTCGTGAGCCGATACCGGATTTTGTATATGATAAGCCAGCTGCTCCCCTTGCGGCTGGGCACAACGCATTTAGTATCACTCTTTTGATTGCTAATACACCAGCCGGAGATAAGAAGTTCTGAAAAAAAACCTAGAAGTGATCAACCTTCATAACCTCGCCACCACATTCACTTCATTCATGAATAGATCGTTGCATCTCATATCACATTCATCACCATTCTCTATCACTCAGCCCGCGTCTACTTGGCCTAACCAGCCTACTTGTACGGATCTATCATCACTTACTAATCTCAACTCTATTTCTTCCTCACTAACGAATCTCAGCAATTCCATTCTCTCCACTTGTAACGTTTTAGCTGCATTAAAGCTATTCACCATTAAGACTAAATGCAAACCATGGATTTCGAAGGAGATAAGAACTGGTGACAAAGTCACAAATGTTGCTTTTAGAGTATTTGGCAATTCAGGTTCTGCAAGTGATTATAACACCTAGAAAGCATTGCGAAACCTTGTCGATAATTCACTTAACTTTATCAAATTTCTGTTTCTATCAATGAAGCTTAGTAACGAAAATGATCCTGGTAAATCCTGGAAGTGTCCTAGAAACATGGGTCTCAGCTTATCAACTCAACGTCTCTCTCTCTCTCTACTCTATATATATATATCTCGGTAAGTAAAAGCCTCCTTGTTTTCGAGCTGTTTTCACTCTGTTATTATATACTCATGCCATCGACTGGAGTTTTTTATAGTGGCGTACTGGACCGTAAGCTGTCTACAGTAGCTGTTTGAGAAATAGTGGTGTTTATCTGTGGACGGTGGTCCTCTCAAAATTCATTAAAAAAATCAAGACTAATTTGGAGGTTAGCTGAGCAGATCTGTGGAGGTTGCTTGGGCGGTTTGTCGACGGCAGGTGGGTCAATACCTGGAAGAAAGAATCATCCAGCAAGGACGTACGAGTCGAGCAGAAAACTGCGAAAATGGCAACGCCGCGAGGCTGCTTCATCTGCGGCAGAGGGTAACAAGGAAAGACTATACCGAGGTTTGCGCGGTATGTAACAGCCTAGTCCATATAAATTGTTTCGAGATCGCGTTATTTACTGAGGCGGGGGCGCCACCGACTGGGTTGCCTCGACAGACCGATGCGACCGTCGATATCGCGCAGGTAGCCACGCCCACTCCCCCTGCCTCTTGCGCGAAGCGTCTTGCCTCGCCTCCGTCGCCATCAACAACGAAGGTTGCCAAGCAACCACGCGGCGCCGCGCCCACTGTTTCGAATCAGCCTGCGCGTGATACTGACGTCGACTCCGTTCAAATGGCAGCCGCCCTGCCACAGTGGTTAGAAGCGTTGGCTCGCGGTTTAAAGGACGATATTAAGAAAGATTTCAATTTAATAACGGAAATGGTCGGTCGGTGTTGATTCATTGGAGGAAAGAACAAACTCAAGAATAAATGAAGTTAATTCGAGACTGCAGGCGTTAGAGTCGGATGCCACGAAGTGATCAGAGGACGCCACTCGCATTGCCATCTCAGCTGACTCACTAAAAGACACGTGTGAGGTGCTCGTTTTGGGCTTTCCTTCGGTCTTGGGCCTCCCGGACTGCACGATTTTTGAAAAACTGCTCGTTAAAATTGGCCTGCCAATGCTGACGAAGCAGATTATAGATATTCGTCCTTGGGTTCCGCGGGCGGGCTCGATCGCTGGATCAAATTCATCCCAACCCAGAACTAAAGGGATAGTTGTCCGGTTGTCATCTGCGTCGGCTAGAGATGCAGTCGTAGAAATGGCTCACCTTCTAAAAGGACGAAGGGCAAGCGAAATCTTTGAAGAAGGAGGAGATAATGCCGTCTTTATAAGGCCGCTATGGCCGAAAACCATTTTTAAGTTATGGTCGCTAGCGGTTCGGAAGTGTACTGAGTTGGGCTATGCGAGGCCCTTAGTATTAAATCTAAATGTTTATATTCGGGAAACGAGAGATGGACCATTGACGCGCGTAACCTCCGAGGTCGATATTCGTAACCTTCCGCCGCTCTCTTCATCCTCCTTGCATGCTAAATGAGACAGGACTGGTCGGGCCAATAAAAACAATAATATCACAGCATCTAACTGCTTTTCCATTTTTCATGCCAACATAAATCGTTTAGAAACACATTTTGCAGCCATTGAAGCGTTAATTCACCCGAAATCTTTCGATGTTATAGCGATCACTGAAACCTTCCTTACCGAGCACGACTCCTCTGATATTTTTAAATTACCTGGGTATGTACTGCACAGATTGGATCGTGTGGGTAGGGGAGGGGGTGAAGTAGCAGCGTATATACGTGGGTACTAACTGTGAGTTATTTTCCCGGCTGCTGGAAGAGGGTGTCTCCATTAGCAAAGTCTAATAAAATTGTGTCGTGTGCTGATACTAGGTCTATTGCTAAGCTATGTGAACTGTCGAAGGTATTAGAGCGAGTAGTGAATTTGCAGCTTTCCCATTATTTGGAAAGCAATAACATACTGACCGAAAAACAGGCAGCTTTTTGCAGGGACCATAGTACCCATACAGCGTTACGAGGGGTTCTGGATGACGTCAGAAGGGCCATCGATTCACAGATGATGACGGTATTGATGTTGTTCGATTTCTCCAAGGCTTTCGATCGGTGCCCCATGATAATCTTATCACCAAATTGAGTAATATCAGGAGCCCAGACAACGTTTTAAACTGGTTTTACAGGTATTTGGTAGGTCGCACACAGGTTGTTGAAGGTGAGGATGGCGAGCTGTCCGACTGGTTAGGAGTAAATGCGGGCGTATCTCAAGGCAGTGTACTCGGTCCAATTCTGTTTTCAATCTTTATTAATGATTTACCTAGTGTCTTGAAACACAGCAAATGTATGCTGTTTGCGGACGATGCCCAGGTTTATTCCTTGTTTTATCCGGCGGAATTTGAATCAGGAGTCCTCCGAGGATGCTAATGCCATTGCTATGTGGGCAAAAAATTACGGTCTCAAACTAAATGTAAATAAAACGAAGGTTATGATCCTGGGCAGTCAGGCGTTTATTTCGCGAATTGTTCTCAGCACTGCCCTGAGAGTTAAAATAGGAAATGAGTTCAAGCGATATGAAAATGAAGTTAAGTCGTTGGTAGTAATTATCTCGCCTACTCTAGATTGGTCAAACCAGGTGTCGGCGATTTCTAAGCGTGTACATGGGGTCCTTCACTCCTTGAGATATTACAAGAAAACTCTATCTTGAAAACTCAGGAAAAACCTAATGCAGGCGCTCATTTTCCCGCACTTCGATTATGCGTGCGCGGTCTATAATGATGTCGATCAGACCAAAAACTTAAAACTACAAAGACTTCTTAATGCGTGCGTAAGATTTGTGAGGGGTGATCTGTCGAGATACGATCATGTAACCCCCTACAGGCTTAATTTAAAATGGTTGTCGGTCGAGTCCAGACGTTAATTCCTCATTGGTTCATTAGCCTATAACATCATAGTACATAACTCACCAGCTTACCTTGCAGGTCATTTCACAATATTAAATAACCCTGTCACAAATCCCCGCGTTTCATCTCGTCATCCGCCTAAAGCACTTTCATACTTTCCACCTCGCACAGAAGCCCTTAAACAAATCATTCGTCATTACATCATCTCGCTTAATTAACAAATTACCTATCGACATTTTCATGAAATCATCCCTAAATCTTTTGAAAAGCTCTCTCTTTGATCTGTTTGAACTCGACCAGGCAGCTTGGTCCGACCGGGTTAGGTCTGAGGGAATCGTTTTACGGTCCATTCCTCGCTTCCAAGCGGAATAAAGTTTACGTTTTATAGAGATTGTTATAAACTTGCATGTTTTACTCTTAAATTAAAATAAGGATCGTTATTTATTTTTTATTTTTATATGTTACAACGTAATTCTATGATTTTTAACTTATATCATTATTACAGTATTATTATTGCATTATTTAACTTATAACATTATTACAGTATTATTACCATTTTTGTTTAGATTTTATATGTATTTTATTTTTGCTGTTGTTGTTTAATTTTAAGAAATTATATATATTCCACGACTGTATTACTTAAGTGCCTACGGGGTTTCTACCCCAAACAGGTCTAATAAAAATATTCATTCATTCATTCATTCATTCATTCATTCTCTCTCTCTCTCTCTCTCTCTCTCTCTCTCTCTCTCTCTCTCTCTCTCTCTCTCTCTCTCTCTCGCAAATGCGATAGCCCTATGGGCTCACACAAACGGATTAAAGCTTAATGTAAAAAAGACGAAGGTTATGATTCTGGGTAGTCAGGCTTTCTTATCGCGCATCGACTTGAACACTGCCCCGAAGGTAGGGTTGGGAGCGGATCTCTTAAATTATGAATGTGAGGTTAAATCGCTTGGGGTCATGATCTCTCCCTCTCTGGATTGGTCAAGACAGGTATTAACTATCTCGAGCCGTGTACATGGGGTTTTACACTCGTTACGATATTATAAAAAGACGTTGTCTCGAGGTCTTAGAAAGAGATTGGTGGAGGCTCTGATTTTTCCGCATTTCGACTATGCATGTGCGGTGTTTAACGATGTTGACCAGACCAGAAATCTGAAACTCCAAAGACTGCTAAATGCTTGCGTCCGATTCGTGTGGGGAGACAGCAAGGAGAGATCATGTAACTCCTTATAGGTTAAGTCTCAGGTGGTTATCAGTTGAGTCCAGACGCTCATACCTCATTGGCTCACTTGCGTACAATATCATTGCTCATAACTCACCCACATATCTGGCAAACCATTTTATAAAAATAAATACCCTCTCTCATAACCCTCGCACCTCTACTCGTCATCCTTCAAAATTGCTACATTATCTTCCCCCTCGTACAGAGTCTCTGAATAAATCTTTTGTCATCACCGCATCTAAAATCATTAACGAATTTTCTACATTTTCATTCGACACTTCATCTATCACTCATTTCAAAAACGCATTATTCGATCATATGTTTGGACTTGACAAAACTGCCTGGGATATTAGAGTTCGAAATGAGGGCTTGACACCTCCTCAGATCCCTCACCTAAATCCAGAATAAGTTGTACAAATGTTTTTACTGCGTATTTTTTGTCGATTTGTAAAAATTTTATATATACTTAATTATTTATTTATTATTATATATATATATTGTATTTTAATCGTTAACCAATATTGTTATATAACTATTGTTGTTTTTATTATTATTATGTTATTGTTTTATTTTTTAAATTTTATATACGCTATTGTTGTTTTATATTACTATTATTGTAATTATCTTCAAATGTATTTGTATAATAGTGCCTACGGGGTCTCAACCCCAAGGCCAAATAAAATTTATTCATTCATTCATTCATTCTCTCTCTCTCTCTCTCTCTCTCTCTCTCTCTCTCTCGACCAGTTATTCTTCTTATTTTCATAAATTCAATTATGAGCCGTCTTCTTTATACTAAGGGAATGTTATTTGCGGATGACCTACAGTTGTATATACACTGTGGCCCACAGGAATGTCATACTGGGTTGGAAAAACTCACCAGTGATGGATTGAGAATATGTAACTGGGCACGTGAGCATAAATTGGAGATTAATTTTAGTAAAACTAAGGCGGTGTTAATAGGGTCAGTTCAGCAGCTTCGTTTTATAAACAGGGACGCATTACCACCTATTATGTTAAACGGACAGGTGATCCAATTAGTTAAATCAATAAAAAATCTTGAAGTTATAATTAGTGAAAATTTGCAGTGGAATACACATATTTCGGGCATAATCTCGAGAGTTCACGGCATACTTCACAAGTTGCGAAACCGCGGAAACTTTTTGTCAATAGCTATGAAGAAAAAATTAGTTACAGCATTGGTGCTATCATGCTTTGATTACGCGTGCATTGTATATTGTGATATCCCGGATTATTTAAATATGAAACTCCAGCGTCTCTTGAATGTGTGTGTACTGTTCATTTTTTGTCTTAGAAAGGATGCAAGATTGTGTGATTATTATAAGAAATTGAACAGGTTAACAGTGAGTAAGCGTCGGATGTACTATATGGGTGTCCTTACCTATCAGGTAATAACCACTAGGAAACCAGAATACTTGTATGCGCTATTCCCTACCCCAAATCCTGATATAAGGCGTTCAGAGCGTACTAATCAATCGTACTTTGATAGACAAGTCGTTTCTACAAGTACGTATGAAAAATCCTACACCATTCAGGCCATGAACCTATGGGACAGTCCACCAGCTGAATTAAAGCTCTGTACAAATTTGCGGGTATTTAAGAGTAAACTGTTCTTATATCTGTTAGAATCAAACCAGTAATGATTTTATTCTGTAGAGTGGTTTTGTTATCAATATTTAGTCAGAATTATAAGTCTACTGTATGGTTTAAGAAATTGTTTAATGTAAAATGCGCTGTGATTTTATTATTCTTAGAAAATGGAATTATGTATTTATGTATTTATTATCTATTCTTGAAGTAGTTGGCACTGACAAACTAACATGTAAATTTTGTTTCACATTATGTATTTTTATTTTGTTTGTATATTTTATATATTTTTTATATTGTTCTTGCCTTACGAGGGATTTTCCTCTTAGGAATAATAAATGCTTTCAAATCAAAAATCTCTCTCTCTCACTCTCTCTTCCTCTCTCTCATTGGTTTTCCCACACTTTGACTATGCATGCGCAGTTTTTCACGACTTGGATGCCTCCAGAAATTTAAAACTCCAGCTTTTATTAAATGCATGCGTTTGTTTTGTGTGGGGAAACATTCCTTGGCGCGAACATGTGACACCATACCGTCTTAAGCTAGGATGGCGGTCGGTCGAGCTCAGGAAATTCCTTTTCATCGGTAGTAGTGCCTATAATATCATTTCACATAAATCCCCTTCCTACATTGCCAGTCATTTCATTCTACGCGATGCTTCATTTTCATCCCGATCCTCCTCACGCCACCCAACCCTGTCCCTTTTTCATCTCCTTCCTAGAACCGAAGCCCTAAATAATTCGTACATAATCAATGCCTCTCGCCTCATTAATCATCTCCCTTGTACCAACTTTGACCCTCTATTTTTTGGTCCCTTCAAATCAGCCCTATTATCCTATCTCTTCGAGCTCGATCGACAGGCTTGGGAGGTGAGGGTTAGGAACGAAGGAATTGTCTGTTCTTCCTTGCCTGATCTCTGACTCAATTTGATCTCCATTTTAATTTTAATTTAGTCTTCGTTAATTTATTCATTGTGTCACTGTATTTTTATATTTGTATTTTTATATTTTTATTTGCATTTTTGTTTTTATTTGTATTTTAATTTTTAATTTTCTTATTCCGTCTACTTATTTATTTATGCTACGGAATTGCACTGATTTTTAATTTATTAATAAAGCGTTTTAACCTTTGGTTTATTCTCCGATTATTTTTATTTTTGCTTTATTTGTTATTTAGTTTTGGTATTTTTATTTTTTTACTTATTTGTATATATCCTACTGAAATCTTGCGCTGCGATACTATATTGTTATCTTTCATTCTAATTTTATTTTTATATTTTGTTAATTATTTTTCGTTAATTACTTTGTATATATTTTATATATTTTGTATTTTTGTATATCTACTTATTATTATTAATGCGCTTTTATTGTATCATTGTTTGTATACGGGGTTTTACCCCTATTACCCAATAAATCAAATCAAATCAAATTTCTCTCTCTCTCTCTCTCTCTCTATCTCTCTATTCCTCCTTTTCTCTCTCTCTTTCTCTTACTCTTATCCAGAAATGTCAAAGGTTTACAGTCACAGTTTACCCTAGTACAAGTGCGGGAATATGAAATCTATATCTTCTAATATTAACTTGCATTCTTGTAGAATATAAAAATGAAATAATTTAAGTTTAGATGAGCCGTATTATTCAAGAGAAACCTGGTGGCCGCGGTGAAATGAATCCTGGTGAGCGAGACCGTTTAAATGAGCAGCGAGAAAAGCGCGGAAACTTGAGTAGAAGTAGCAGCGATCCGGTACCGAGGCGTCCAAAATGGCGAATGAGAGAGAGAAAGAGGTCCGGCGGCCGCGGCGTGGTTGCACGCGCGCGGCGCCCGACGGCAATGAATGCAATTACAGTCGATTGGGGTCGAAATCGATGATGCGCGCGAGATTCAAACTATTAAATCCGTAACACAATCAATTTTAATAATTAACAGGCTTGAAACCCAGTGGTCAACCCTGAAATCCAGCCCATTTCATTCAGCCTTCAAAAAGAAAAATCCAGCTGAATACGTGCTAGTCCGACCCGATTTCGAGACTGAAATCCGGCCCGTTCCATTCAGCCTTCAAAAAGGGCTGCTGAAGTACGTACTAATTCGGCCGGATTTCAGGCCTGAAATTTGGCGAGACCACCCTGAAATTCGAGTCGAGAATCCAGCTGAATTCGGCTGAATCAGGTCTAAAATTCAGCCTGAAATCCGCTTTCAATTTTCAATACGATTTAAAGTCGATGTATCCTCTGACGTACCTAACTTAGCTCGATCATAAAGCCTATAATCAACCTGTATTGGACTTTTTCTTTTATCTTGGTAACCCGTGTGTACCATTTCTATGTATTTTTTTTATCTCTAATGAACCATGTGTAATTCGTAAACTTGTTACTTATTTATTTATAATTTGCGATTAATATTATGTTTATAGTTTTAAATTGTATTAATGTTAAATTACGCCTCTTGTCAAATAAACTGTTTATTAGTGTTGACAGGGTATAATCCCTATGACCAATAAAGCTTATCAGTTAATTTGTAATTTTCACCCTCCATTGTTGAATTAGTAAATAGTCGATTGTAAAGGGTCAATAATAAATAAATCCAATTTATTTATGTATGTGCACAACGTTTCGTCTGCTAGGTTTGCAGACCTCTTCAGGTGCTGAATTTATTGGACAAAATTATAAATATTTATATAGAAATTTTACATTACTTGTGAATTAAAAATTAAATTTTACCTTGATAATGAATATAATATTACAGCCCAAGTGAGCTTCGTCGAATAACATTTGATACGAAATCAACGAGTATTTATACAAAAACAAAGTAGGTGTGTGTTTACAAACTATATACGTCATAGTTTGTGTACATTAGTCTCTTTAAAATATATTCATAACATTTCTGTATTGACGGTTTAAATGTTGAGTATCTTCCATTCTGTTAATTGTCGAATTATAATGATTGATGTGTAACATTTCCGAAATGAGTCTTTTTTTATAGCAAGATTCTTTATCTATTATTTTTGTATCTTCCCAGTTAAAATTATGATTTACGTTATTTAAAATGTGTGCAGTAACAACGGCTTCTTGATTTTTATTGTTCTGATGTTCTTTTATTCGATTTTTTAGGCAGCGTTTTGTTTCTCCAATATAAATAGCCGGGCATTTAATACAAGATAACTTGTAAACTACCCCTGTCTCCTCCCATTTTGATGTTTTATCTTTGCCTAATTTTATAATTGTATCAAGTTTGTGATTAATTAATGGAATAGTATTAATATTATATTTTTTTAGCATTCGGGAACATTTATTGAAAAACTCTTTATTGTAAGGTAGTGATATCGTACATATTGGGATTTTTTTATCTATTTTAACATTGTTTTTAATTGTAATATTGCGTTTTCTTTTATTTATTGCTGTATTTATAAATTCAATAGGATAATCATTGCTTTTTAGTATTTCTGTAATAATATTTAGATTTTCTTTATGAAACTGTTTTTGTGACAATATCATTGCCCTATCTACTAAATTATAAATAATATTACGTTTCTGTTGTATTGTGTGATTAGAATTAAAATTTAATAACCGGTTAGAATTAGTTGGTTTTCTATACCAATTTGTAATAATACTATTGTTTTCTTTGATTAATGTGAGATCCAGAAAATTTATACAATTATTATTTTCTATTTCATATGTAAATTTGAGATGTTTATTGTAATTGTTAAAGATATTGAGAACTGTGTTTACATGACTTTTTTCCACGCATAAAATTGTGTCGTCTACATATCTATAATAAAAAATTGGTTTGCAATTGTGTTTACTTTTTAATTCTTTTAAACAGTGGGTCTCAAGATCATCCATTACTAAATCTGCAAATAATGGTGATATAGGCGATCCCATTGGAGATCCGATACAAACAAATATTCGGATCTCCAATGGGATCGCCTATATCACCATTATTTGCAGATTTAGTAATGGATGATCTTGAGACCCACTGTTTAAAAGAATTAAAAAGTAAACACAATTGCAAACCAATTTTTTATTATAGATATGTAGACGACACAATTTTATGCGTGGAAAAAAGTCATGTAAACACAGTTCTCAATATCTTTAACAATTACAATAAACATCTCAAATTTACATATGAAATAGAAAATAATAATTGTATAAATTTTCTGGATCTCACATTAATCAAAGAAAACAATAGTATTATTACAAATTGGTATAGAAAACCAACTAATTCTAACCGGTTATTAAATTTTAATTCTAATCACACAATACAACAGAAACGTAATATTATTTATAATTTAGTAGATAGGGCAATGATATTGTCACAAAAACAGTTTCATAAAGAAAATCTAAATATTATTACAGAAATACTAAAAAGCAATGATTATCCTATTGAATTTATAAATACAGCAATAAATAAAAGAAAACGCAATATTACAATTAAAAACAATGTTAAAATAGATAAAAAAATCCCAATATGTACGATATCACTACCTTACAATAAAGAGTTTTTCAATAAATGTTCCCGAATGCTAAAAAAATATAATATTAATACTATTCCATTAATTAATCACAAACTTGATACAATTATAAAATTAGGCAAAGATAAAACATCAAAATGGGAGGAGACAGGGGTAGTTTACAAGTTATCTTGTATTAAATGCCCGGCTATTTATATTGGAGAAACAAAACGCTGCCTAAAAAATCGAATAAAAGAACATCAGAACAATAAAAATCAAGAAGCCGTTGTTACTGCACACATTTTAAATAACGTAAATCATAATTTTAACTGGGAAGATACAAAAATAATAGATAAAGAATCTTGCTATAAAAAAAGACTCATTTCGGAAATGTTACACATCAATCATTATAATTCGACAATTAACAGAATGGAAGATACTCAACATTTAAACCGTCAATACAGAAATGTTATGAATATATTTTAAAGAGACTAATGTACACAAACTATGACGTATATAGTTTGTAAACACACACCTACTTTGTTTTTGTATAAATACTCGTTGATTTCGTATCAAATGTTATTCGACGAAGCTCACTTGGGCTGTAATATTATATTCATTATCAAGGTAAAATTTAATTTTTAATTCACAAGTAATGTAAAATTTCTATATAAATATTTATAATTTTGTCCAATAAATTCAGCACCTGAAGAGGTCTGCAAACCTAGCAGACGAAACGTTGTGCACATACATAAATAAATTGGATTTATTTATTATTGACCCTTTACAATCGACTATTTCTAACCGGTTATTAAATTTTAATTCTAATCACACAATACAACAGAAACGTAATATTATTTATAATTTAGTAGATAGGGCAATGATATTGTCACAAAAACAGTTTCATAAAGAAAATCTAAATATTATTACAGAAATACTAAAAAGCAATGATTATCCTATTGAATTTATAAATACAGCAATAAATAAAAGAAAACGCAATATTACAATTAAAAACAATGTTAAAATAGATAAAAAATCCCAATATGTACGATATCACTACCTTACAATAAAGAGTTTTTCAATAAATGTTCCCGAATGCTAAAAAAATATAATATTAATACTATTCCATTAATTAATCACAAACTTGATACAATTATAAAATTAGGCAAAGATAAAACATCAAAATGGGAGGAGACAGGGGTAGTTTACAAGTTATCTTGTATTAAATGCCCGGCTATTTATATTGGAGAAACAAAACGCTGCCTAAAAAATCGAATAAAAGAACATCAGAACAATAAAAATCAAGAAGCCGTTGTTACTGCACACATTTTAAATAACGTAAATCATAATTTTAACTGGGAAGATACAAAAATAATAGATAAAGAATCTTGCTATAAAAAAAGACTCATTTCGGAAATGTTACACATCAATCATTATAATTCGACAATTAACAGAATGGAAGATACTCAACATTTAAACCGTCAATACAGAAATGTTATGAATATATTTTAAAGAGACTAATGTACACAAACTATGACGTATATAGTTTGTAAACACACACCTACTTTGTTTTTGTATAAATACTCGTTGATTTCGTATCAAATGTTATTCGACGAAGCTCACTTGGGCTGTAATATTATATTCATTATCAAGGTAAAATTTAATTTTTAATTCACAAGTAATGTAAAATTTCTATATAAATATTTATAATTTTGTCCAATAAATTCAGCACCTGAAGAGGTCTGCAAACCTAGCAGACGAAACGTTGTGCACATACATAAATAAATTGGATTTATTTATTATTGACCCTTTACAATCGACTATTTACTAACTTATCAGTTAATCAATCTCTCCAGGTAAATCTATAATCTTTTCTTTCATTTGCACCCTTTCTCCTTGACTTTCTCGTCAAGCCTTCCTCTCTAAAATCCCAAAATCTAATGTGCCTAGCTACCGTAACTCGGTAATATCCCTAACAGCTAATCAGATCGATCTTATTTTGGCTTCACTTTCAGGTTTATCTTTTTTTTAAGATAGGAGAAAATAATTGAAATTAAACTTATTTTACAAAGCTATTCTTAATTAGAAAATAATTATGCTGCTATTTATTGTCAACCTTTGTAATTACATACCATATTTTTCCTATTGTTTCGTCTGCTATATGGCAATCTCTTTAGATTGTACGATTCAAATTATTATTTTTCAAATAATTTATTGTCTAATACAACTTTGTGTTGCTTTTTGATTAAAAAATATTCTATGATGTTATAAGATTTTACCTAAAGCGCGTATTTCATACACGTAAAGATTATCAACGTTTAATTGCTTCAATAACTTTCGGTATGCTCTGATTTTTCAATTCTCAATCTCTAACATATTTATGATTGTTTTGGACAGATCTCTAATACTCTCTAATATTCTTATATTGTAGGCTCACTCATAGTTTTGCTAAAACCTATGGCTTCTTTTTAAATAAAGTTTTGAATTATAGCTAATAATTTATAGATTGCAGTGAAATAGAAAATTATATAGGTTACCACACAAAATTAAGCCAATCAAAATTATATGTTACTAGACATACACATCCTGGTACGACATAAGTTTTTAAAAAATTATTATTTCACTAATATTTTCATAACAAGCGTACTTTGTAGCACCCTTTGAAGGCACTACAGTAGAGACAGCTTATCATGATGAAGCCACCTTGATATATTTATTCACGACCTTGAAAATATTAAACCATCTTCGTTATACATACATTCTATATACACTGACATTTAACATATTTAAATGACTTGAATGACTCAGAAAAATAATAGTAAAATTAACTGCTACACATTAATCCCTATCAAAGAAGTTCAAATAGAATTCCATGTGTTGATAAATTTAGTGATTGATTTAATGAGTCAATTTATAATTTTTGCACGTTTCGGAAACATGTTTGTTTCCCTCTTCAGGTGCATTCCTTTATTAAATAATCAATGTATAAAATTAATTAACAATCACCTTTGACAATAATTTTACAATATATATATATATATATATATATATATATATATATTTATATAACTCTATACCTGTTACATTATACTATGTCATGTTATCCATTGATGGATTTGTCAGATAAAATATAACGTTAATCTGTAATTAAAATAACAATTATTTACTGCACCAACAAAGCCGAATAATGCTAAAGAATACTCACAGAAACCAGAATTGTCTCATCAAAATAGAAGTTGCATCTTTCTTCATTCTCATATATTATGTATTTATTCATGTTAATAATAATGAATAAATAAAAATAAATAAGAATAAATAAATAATCAAACATTTAAAACACTCAATAAAGGAGTATATGGGACAATATAGACACAAGATAAATTTGTATATGAGACAATACAGACACAAAATTTGTATATGGAACAACACAATTATAACAACTCTCAATACAAAACTGATTTAAACAAGTAAACAAGCTACATATAGATATAATACTGATCGGTAAACTAGATCTCTGTAGAATTAAAAATAAACGTGGTAAAATCAAATTTTTAATTTAAATATTAGAAGAAAGAGTCAACCACTGCTTTGAGTACCACTTATTTTTGTTTCAATTTATGTAGTAACGTTGTGTACACTGATTGCAATTTATTAGCATTTTCTTTTTTATTAAGCAGTTGCTTCTGCATATTTATGTGTATGGTTTCAGAGATTATTCATTTTCTCCAATTTCTTTCAATGTCTAGTATAGAAATATTATTGAAATCCATTTGATGTCCCAACTCCACATTGTTTATCAATTTTCACTCTATTTTTGTAATGTTCATTGATTCTAGTTTTTAAGATTCTTTTCGTTTTTCTTTTACATAAGTTGCATGAATTCCATGTGAATTTTTTGAACTTCTAGAAAAATACTTTATTGCTTAAAATAGTCTTTTTTCGACTTTAGAAAATAGTTATTGATAATTTCTACTTGCAATTACATTTATAATTTCATATTTAATTCCACATGTTAATTTTCATCAACTTTTATATATAGTTCAAATACACTATATTAAAGAATAATTATATTTTGATAGGGACCTTATGGGGGTTATGTTATTTATGCAAGATGTTGCACAAATTGATTTACTTATACATTGAATACAAAACTCTGAAACTAGAAGAACATACAAATTGCAAGCTTTCTAAGTGTATGAAAAAAACACATATTATCAAATACAAAAATATATATTAATATTTGAAATATTGTGTAAGCAACAAATGGATAAAAAGTTCAGATCTGTTGAATATGTATAGGTATAAGATCTGAGTCAACTAATACGTAGAGTTTCCAGCTTTATGAACTAATCATCATGCTTTAAAAAATCTTCCATGTACAAATACATTAATGTTTATTAAAAAATATTGTATGTGGTAATTAAAAAATCATAATTAAAACTATATATTTTTTTATAAATATTTTGTATGTTCACACAATTGATTATGCATTTTGGGAGTCAACTTATTTAAAGAAAAAAACTTAAGAATTGTTGAAGATTAAAAATTGATATACATAGTGAGTTTTAAAATTGTACTATATAATTGTAAATATTCCAGATTCAACATGAATATATTTAGGGTACTATATTTGATGTTGGGATTGAGTTTGGATAATTTCTTATTTGTTGAACTTAAACTTTTGAAAAATAAAATGTAAATTGTACAATGATTTATCTATATGCATAAATTAAAAATAACTCCAACTTGTATTCACACCTTACCAACTCATCTATTCAAATATAATTTCCATAGTTTATATAAACTTTTAAATAATTAAAAAATATGTTTTCTACAAACTGCAAAAGAAAAAAATTCAATTTGTTTAATATGAAAAATCAGTCCTGTACACAATAATTTGCTGTTAATTTTTATTTATGCACCCTTTCTATTTCCAGACTCTCAATTACAAAACATATTTAAACAAATTTATAATATTACATTATGTATATGAAAATGAATACACAACTGGGTTGCCCAACCATTTAAGTATTTAGTATAAAATTAATAAACAATTCTTCTGAAAAAAAGTTAAATTTAGTGACAATTTATTATTTATTTATTTTTTATTTTTATTACTATTTTCTGTAACATAAATTATAACAAAATGTTGTATAGGTTAATGTTTCAAATGGTGTCAATATAAATGATTTATATCAATTAAAAGCTTAAATTTTAAGTTTAATTATAATTATAATAAATAAGTTACCTAGGTGGTCCATAATTGTTTTTTACATAAGACACTAAATCCTTTTTAGAGATTGTCTTAATATTTTGAGTTGGACCAAGGATTGTTCTTCCCAATGGAGTTCCTTGATATGCAACCGAATGAAGATGGTCGAACACTACTTCTTGTAAATTAGTTTCTACCTCTTGCATTTCCCTTAAAATAACTCCTCGCTCTCTTTCAATTTCACTTTCACCTAATTTAGAATTTTGTATGATATCACTTAATATTTCCACAGCTTTCGGAATATCTTGTCTTAAACACTTTGCATAAAATACTGTCTGTTCTCGGCTTGTATACGCATTTAAATGAGCACCCATGTTTTCAATTTCTAATTCAAGATCAGTTTGTGATCGTTTTGATGTACCCTATATGCATTAATTTATGTTTAAACATAGTCATTTGAAGTTTTAAGATTTTAATTGATTAACAGAAAGCAAAACTATTTAAGTTGTTATAATTTAGTATAACTAAAAATATTAAATAATATACAAATCGTTATTCAAATTATAAAATTTTAATGAATTAAATAATTCTAGACATTAAATACCTTAAAAGCCATATGTTCCATGAAATGTGCAACGCCATTATTTTCATCAGTTTCATATCGACTACCTGCATCAATCCAAAGTCCAACTGTTGCTGTAGCTGCTCCACTGTCTTCACTAGCTACTCTCATACCATTCTCTAAGGTAGTGGTTTTAGTAGGTGGCTGATTAATGAGTGTTTGCTTAAGAGAAGCAGCTGTTGACTGCCATTGTTGAGAAATCTAATAAATATGAATATAATATGGAATTATAAACATGACAAATACTAATATAAAATTTAAAAAATTATGATTTCAGGAAAATTTAAAATGTTACGTAATACATATTTCGTTTTACTTAGGAGGTTAGCAATTTTAAATGTTAATTTACAATTTACAATACGTTTAATATTAAATATTTTATACTTAAATAGATTCTGTAATAAGTATAATAATATATAATATACCCTGATGAAACTATTTATGTCCGTATAATTGCGGAGAAGAGAATTAATTTTTAACAATCGGGTAGCCATCTTTTACTAGACTATAAGAAACAGCAGAAGTCGATTTAGGTCCTGTTTAGGTACAAGTAAAACGAGCATATCCTGAAACAAGAAACCTTGACCGTCCCGACCTGCCTGGAAAAATGCGATCTTCCTAATATAATGATGTATCGCGATTTTTCCGCGTTCGTTACTGTAGGTCTGTTCGCGATTTTACGTGTGTTCGTATAGTAATACGTCCCGAGGAACAAGTATGTTCGAACTAAAGTCACGCAGGATAAAGGAAATGTGTGTAATTGGAATAAATACCAGATAAAATAGGTAGAAATCAACTCTATATTCAACAGAAAAGTTACACCCTGTCAAAAATATACAGCTGTAAAAATAACTGGAAATACAGGTGTAAATCCATGTCATAATACAGCTGTATTGGATTTGCCTGGATTTATTAACTGGATTTACAGGTGTAAATCCATGTAATATTAAATGGATTTTTTAATTTTACAAATGTTTTTTTATTTAGATTAACATACAACCTTTGATGGATTTTAAACGCAATTTACAGCGATATTATTATTAAGAAAGTGCCCCATTCGACAAATTATCCATGTAATACAACTGTATTGGAGTGAGATTGCGTGGATTCATTAACTGGATATACAGGTGTAAATCCATGTAATATTAAATGGATTTACAGGTACACATCCACGTATTATTAAATGGATTTTTTAATTTTACGAATGTTTTTTCATTTAGATTAATTAATCTCATCGAAGGTTGTATGTTAATCTAAATAAAAAAACATTTGTAAAATTAAAAAATCCATTTAATGTTATATGGATTTACACCTGTAAATCCAGTTAATGAATCCACGCAATCTCACTCCAATACAGTTGTATTACATGGATAATTTGTCGAATGGGGCACTTTCTTAATAATAATATCGCTGTAAATTGCGTTTAAAATCCATCAAAGGTTGTATGTTAATCTAAATAAAAAAACATTTGTAAAATTAAAAAATCCATTTAATATTACATGGATTTACACCTGTAAATCCAGTTAATAAATTCAGGCAAATCCAATACAGCTGTATTATGACATGGATTTACACCTGTATTTCCAGTTATTTTTACAGCTGTATATTTTTGACAGAGCAATGGAAAAATACAAAAAAAATATGAAGTGAACGCAAAGAGCTTCGAAATCGGTCTACCCTCCCACGCTCTTGCGATGCAGCTCTGCGCTTAACAATTTTCGATTTTTTGCGTGGTGGAGGAAAGGTACGACCCTTTTTTGGGTGGAGAAAATAACGAAGGACCAATTCGCGCTTATTATACCTCGACGCTTGGGTTTTTCCCGTTTGCTTACTTCTCGCTCTGACTGCGCGCACATGTGTTGTCGAGGAAAAAATGTACTGTTGTCGGCCTCGGGGAAATACTCCTAATCCTTTTTATTACTTTATGAAGGTCTTGTTAGTCGTCTTGTTCGTATATGCGCTTGTTTATTGTTCCTTCTCTCTGGCATTGTACGCTTATTTTATTTTGATATGCGTTTACACGTTTTTACATCGTAGCATTACTTATTTATTTCTTATTCAATTTGAAATTCGCGCTTAGAATTTGGGTTGCGACGCGACAATAAAAAAGATCTTGATCTCACCTTTTAGGTAATTTGCATAATTAGTTCCCTTTGCTAAATTAAAAAAAAATTATAAAATATATTTTATTATAGTACTAAATTAATGACGGTGATCTCAGAAAATAATCCGTTTCTTAATTTGCTACTTATGTTAAAAAATGTAAAAATAAATTCTACATTTTGCTCAATAATTAGATAAATTAAATTATCAATGACTAAAAAAATTAAGAATTAAATAATAACTTGTTAAAAAGAGTAGTATATTTTACGCGTACGCAAAATGCGGCACAAACACAGATTGCTGAAGTGCAGTTTTCAAAACCAATTTTTTCGAAAATGCAATTTAAACGACATCTTGTAGTAATTTTTTTATAGCAAATACGACATATTTGGAAGCTGGGGTCACGGTCGTACAACTACCTATACCCCAACCTGCAAATATGCCGTATTTGCTATAAAAAAAATACTACAAGGCGGCATTTAAACTGCATTTTCTAAAAAAATTGGTTTCGAAAACTGCACCCTTATCAATTTTCCGAAAAAAAATGAAATATGCAGGTTCCGATTGCCGAATATTGAAACAAGGATATCTCGTCAATAAAACAATGTATCCGTACCATTCGAACGTTAAAAAACTGCACCCAAGCTCATTTAAACTGCACCCTCGCTAAAATTTGCATATTTCGAATAATAAGTTTATAAATAATAAAAAAACCAATTATGTATATTCGTCTAGTGATAAACTGCGTATGCGCATGCGCGTTTACAAAATGGCCGACTAGGCGGGAATAAAATAATAATTCAAATGTAAGCTCTGAACAGATTTAAGCTGTAGTCGCTCAAAACGTAGGAATAAAATATTGTTCAATTCTCATAATTTGTCATATTAAAAAATACTATTTTTAATCAATTTTATTCTAAAAACTACATCCCCTTAATATAGTCAGAAAAATTGTATACGTTCGGTGTGCGACTCGATAATTCAAATACGAATATCTGGTAAGTAAGAAAATGTATCGGTATCATTCCAACGCCAAAAAACTGCATCCATGCTCTTTTAAACTGCACCCTCGCTAAAATTTCCATATTCTTAATAATAAGTTTATATTAAATGAAAAACTAATTATGTATATTCATCCAGTGATAAACTGCGTATGCGCATGCGCAATTAAAAAATGGTCGACTAGGTGGGATTAAAATAATATTTTAAATTAAAACGCTGAATTTTTTATTGGAATCCTAGAAAAATGATCATATTTATAATAAAAAAAATTATTATTTTCAATGTACATGCAATGATCAATTACTAGTAATTCTAAAGTATTATTATGATTTATATAGATATTTACATTATGAATTTTATACCCATGAAGTTACTCTTGGCTTAATAGGAATATTGTTGTACATGTTTGCTATTGTTACATGCGCATACGCGCTTAATCACTAGATGAATATACATAATTGGTTTTTCATTTAATATAAACTTATTATTAAGAATATGCAAATTTTAGCGAGGGTGCAGTTTAAAAGTGCATGGATGCAGTTTTTTGGCGTTGGAATGATACCGATACATTTTCTTACTTACCAGATATCCGTATACAGTTTTTCTGACTAAATTAAGGGGATGTAGTTTTTAGAATAAAATTGATTAAAAATAGTATTTTTTAATATGACAAATTATGAGAATTGAACAATATTTTATTCGTACGTTTTGAGCGATTACAGCTTAAATCTGTTCAGAGCTTACATTTGAATTATTATTTTATTTCCGCCTAGTCGGCCATTTTGTAAACGCGCATGCGCATACGCAGCTTATCACTAGACGAATATACATAATTGGTTTTTTATTATTTATAAACTTCCCCAATAGACATATGATTGCAAATTGACAGAAACTTTGCAAAAAAAATTTGTACCTGTTTATCCAAAATTTGCGTCAATGTAAGTCCTTATTTATTATAAATTTGCTTCAAATCATTTACATGAAAATAGTGACAGCAAATTTATATAAAATTAAAGTCAATTGTTGCATAAAATTATTACTTTTTAAATAGCAAGTATTGCTATAAATGTGCTTTTATTTTGTTGAAATAATATTTTAAGTAAATATAATAGAATACTTATATTATTTTTCTGCAACTAAATCGCACGTCGCATCGCCACAACTAGTAAATGTGTTAGACTCTTAAAATTGCAAAAAAAGTAACAAAACTTGAAATGCTTCACAAAAACACAGATTTTCTTGAATAAAAAATACGTTGAAATTATTATTTTCATGATTGCAAAATAGCAACAAATTATCATCAAATTTTGTTGCAATATACTGCACTATGGAAGCATTTACTGATTTAATTTTGCTACCAATTTGTTGAAAAAGAATTTCTCAGATTATGATATATTTCTTAACAAATATATACCAAAATTATATCAACTCGTGTAGCAGAGTTAAATAACAAATTAATCTAAATCTGCGTCCTTATTTGTTAGCAAATTTATAGCAATTATTTGTTGCAACTTTTTTTAAAAATTTTACATAAAATTTAGGTACACATCACTATTATGTAAAGTCTTGTTAGCAAGTTTAACACAAGTTGTTTTCTAAAATTGTGTAGCAAGTTTTAACGAAGTTTTGTCTGTGCAACTTTGTCTATTGGGGTTATTATTCAAAATATGCAAATTTTAGCGAGGGTGCAGTTTTTTAACGTTAGAATGGTACGGATACATTGTTTTATTGACGAGATATCCTTGTTTCAATATTTGGCAATCGGAACCTGCATATTTCATTTTTTTCGGAAAATTGATAAGGGTGCAGTTTTCGAAACCAATTTTTTTAGAAAATGCAGTTTAAATGCCGCCTCGTAGTATTTTTTTTTATAGCAAATACGGCATATTTGCAGGCTGGGGTATAGGTGGTACTATTACGCACTACCTTCTGATATGAGGAAGCACTAAACCCCACATATGTGCGTTTATAAAATGGCCGACTAGGCGGGAATAAAATGCAGTTATAGCCACTCAAAATGTACGAATACAATATTGTTCAATTCTCATAATTTGACATATTAAAAAATACATTTTTGAATCAATTTTATTTTAAAAACTACATCCCCTTAATTTAGTTAGAAAAAATGTATTCGTTCGGTGTGCGACTCGATAATTCAAATACGGAGATCTAGTAAGACAATGTATCGGTATAATTTCAACACCAAAAAACTGCATCCATGCTCATTTAAACTGCACCCTCGCAATCTGATTGCTGTACTTGAGCAATGTGTCCGTAACTATCGCACTCGAGTGGGCTGAATTATAGAATAATTTAATTGTCCTCCCTGAGCGTTTTATAGGAACATATATAATTTATTCGAAACGTTCATAAAACATATACGCAAATGTTCCAGCAATTGTTTCCAATTTAAAAGATTTTAGCAACATCTTATAAACATTTTATTATTATTAACCATTTCACAAACTAAAACAGTGCGAATACATTTTTAAAAAAATTAAAATTTTGCAATTGCAAAATATTCAGAAAAAAAATGATTTAACCTTCAATAAACATTTTAAAAAATATTAAGGATAAATCTTCCACATAGAAAAGATAAAATGTTTAGGAAAATGATTATTAAATAATTCTAACACATTTTTTTGTATAATAATACTATAATAACTATTTGCGTCATAAGGTTTATTAAATATTATAGAAAAATATATTACCAATACCTTACAAAAAAAGTATAGGAAAACCTTGAAAAAAAGTTTTTCAAAATGTTATTTAAATATCTCATTATCCTTCATTTCGACGTATATTTCTGATAGAAAACTTTTTTTCAAAGGTTGCTCCAACGTTGGAAAAACATCTGGCTTAAAATCGATTTAAACTTATTAAAGGAATTAAGCAAATATTGCGTAAAATGTTTTTGTAATGTTTTAAAAATATTTAGTTGTACGATATTTTATATATAAAAATATTTAAATATTTGTATTTAAATTAATTAATATTTTTATCGGTCTTACAGTCAATTATATGTCATTATTACAGTCGACATAAATAATATTTTATTAATATTTGTATTTGACAACTTTTGTACTAAAGCTATTCATATATAATTAACATATGTGTAGTTATATTAGCGAATGTTTTAATTAAATGAAAGAACATGTTTTTATATATAAAATATTTATTATATCAAACATATAACTATTGAAAATATACTTATTTTTTTGTACCCCTGAGTAATTTATTAATGCTCCGTAAAAATCTTATAAGAGATATGTAATAGTAAGGGTACCTTAAGCGCGCCGACATGAGCGTGGCCTATGGACAATGGGTGTCTGGCCGAACAATGGGGGTGTCTAGCGGGGCAATGGGGTGTCTGGCCCGGTGGGTGACGGTCATGGTGGGGCCCGCGAGTGCAAAATGCAAGTGAAATGGATCAAAATGTATCAAAACGTATCAAAATGTATCAAACTGTGATAAAATGTGCCAAAATGTATCAAAATGTATCAAAGTGTGCCAAAATATATCAAAATGTATGAAACTGTATTAAAATGTTCTAAAATGTATCAAGATGTATCAAATTGTACCAAAATGTATAAATTTTGACAATGAGTGGGTGCGAAAACTCACACTTTGATACACTTTACTACATTTTGACACATTCTGGCACACTTTGGCATACTTTGGCACATTTTGATACATTTTGACAATTTAAAATTTCCACTGAGGGAGAGAGAGCTCGCACTCGTGTATAGGTATACAGGTGTATAGGTAAACTGTCTTTCTCTGGCAATGATTTATTACTTATTCAAAATTTTCCGTGTATTTTTTTCATTGCGACGACATTTCGTTTGTTTGCACACCTGAATATGAAATTTAATTATTATCGCCGGAATTAAGTATTCAATTGAAGATGCCAATGTTGTGACAACGTTGTGGCGACGTTATTTTAGCAACATTCCAACGTTATGAAAGTTGCCACGTGGGAAATGTTCGTTGCTCTTCAACGTTACTTAGACGTTGTTTCAACGTTGGTTTCCACCCATCGCGGCAATTTAAAAAATTAGCGGAAATTTCCCACGTTACAGCAACGTTTCTCCAACATTGCCGTTACTTTCATAACTACTTTGGAATGTTGCTAAATTAATGTTGGCACAATGTTTCCACAACGTTGAATGCTGTTAGGAATAGCCGAAGAATATAACTCGAAAATAATTGGAGGTAAACAGTCAAACCGGTATTTAAACTTAAATATTTCACATTGATCTACAAAAACAATTGTTCGTTTGTTAGTTAGTTAAGTATTCAGTTAAAAATATCTCTAATAATAACCAAATTATATAATTTGTAACGGTAAGGTACTGTTTACCTCACCGTTTGACGAATTCGAGCAACACGAGCGAACAGTATCATAATGTTCGCATCGGTTCGAGCCGGCGAGATTCGGCTCGGCTCGGTTGGTCGTGGCTACATGGGCGGGATCGACTTCGCGCGCGAAAGATTCGCTCACGCACCTCATTAGAGAGGTAAGGGGGAGATTCGCGCGCACTGAGAGAGTGATAGCCACCTTCTAACGCGACAGGTGTGATCCCCCCGCGTCCCGTGTTCAGCTTCGCCGTGCTGTGATTTGTCGTGCGTTTTGTGTGTGTGTTTCGACTGCAGGCCGATCCTGCATTTGCAGTGAGTGGTGCTACACCGTGCATCTGCCTGCAGCCACACAACCCCGGTGCACGGGCGAGCGGACAATCCGGCCGACACCGCAGCGAGAGTGAGAGAGAGAGAAAGCAACCGATCAGCTGGTCGTTCTTTACCAACGACTAAAGCAGCGTACAAAGTAAGTGGTACCACTTCACGCGATCGTGTTTTTATTCGCACTTAATAAATAATCGTGTTGCTTCATACCAGTCCCGTTGACTGGATATATTATTTTAGTTCGCGATATTTTCTTCCCCTCTCTCTACAAGTCGGCCGTTTACCGACTTGTAATAAAACCGTAGACCTCGGCGACAATCAGATATTTTATTTGTTATTTACCTATATTTTTTATTTCAATAAATTCATATTATTATTAGAATTCAATCCGGTGTTAGATTAATTGAATTTAACCCACGTACGATTCCTTCCGTAATCCTAAGAGCTCGTATATTTCTGGTTGACAAGTGCTCGACGCGATATCCCTGTTTCGCGGTCAATTTCAGATTTGAATTTTACCTGGTTGTTATCTGAAACAGTAACTCGGTTTCAGACTAACATTTAACAGATTTGGTAGAGCGGACAGGTAACCGTCGCCGCATCGCGGGAAAAATATGTTTATTTAAATACGGTAAGTTTAACCGTACCGCTGAGCAGCCGCGATATTAAAATAAACATCCGTGCGGCAACCAAACTGTTACAAATTAAAAATTTACTTAATAATAGTTAGATTTTCAATTAAATATTTAATTAACTAAATTTTCAACTGCATTTTTGTTTTAAGGGCAACTAAACATTTACTTAAATATTCAGTTAAAAATATAGCTAATAATAATCAAATTTTGAATTAAATATTATTCTGAAAAATTTAAATCCTTGTAATTGAAAATTTAACTGATAATAGCTACCTTTTTAACTAAATTTTTAAGTAAATTTTTTAGTTAAATTTTTACTTATTTTTTTTTGACCGGGATACAATATCAAAGTAATATTCTAAGAAAAATTTTGACTCTTCGTAATTGAATCGATCTTTCACTCTCGATTTGGTATCATAATTACCGATCAAAAAACTTTTAAAGAAATTTCGTTCGTCGCGTGAATTTAAATTATAATCGAAAACTTTATCTTTCACAATTTCACTAATAAAATTTTTACATTTTTCAATTTGGGTGATATAACGTTCGAGTCGTCGATAACGTTCTTCTACACAAAAAATACTATCCTTTAATCCTTCGAAAGTTGATTTTGGCATAACTATAGCAGGTTGAAAACATATTCTCTTCTTTTCTGTTTTGTTTCCATTGGATAATTTTGACGTGGTATTCAAAACAATAGATTTTCCTTCTCACGATGTAGCAAAAATTATTTCCAAATCGTTGATGACTTTTATAAGATAAATCGTTATTAAAATATTCAGATATTTCGTCGAGTTTATTTTATAGTTCTACGCAAGTGTCCGAATCGATTACTAGACCTGACGACTTTGATTTAACAGTTGAATAACGGGCTCCATTTTTTGATTATGAAAAACTTGTACATTGACATTTATTATTATTTTTGTAGCCGAGTTATTTAACAAGTACGAAGTTTTGAGTAAATTTCGATGCAACGTGTGTATTTTATCTTCTAAATTCACAAAAACTTTTTTCTTACAGTCCATTTGATTGAAGGTTTCGAATAAAATCATTTTCTAACAATGCTTGAGCCATCTTTGAAATACTTTATGTCGCACAGGTCTCAACGAGTTTACCGATTATAAGGACACTAGTTCACAGAAAAGATGCTGCAATACTGCATTCAGGGTGAGCGGTGTGTCCTTTTTAAACCCTAACCGGTCCCATACAAGGGTCGTTCGTAAAATAGGAGGGGGTCTATTTAGAGAGTTACACGTTTGTACAAGTAAGTTCAAAGTCACATGTATTAATAAAAGGACGACACTGGCACGAAAGAAAATTTTTGTTCGTACAAATTTAAAAAAAAAACCCTGATCGTAAAATTTCGCCGATTATGGGAAAATTTGTAAGGTGTTGGTAAAGTAACGCGAAACGCAAAAAATTTGTTTCCTTCTTTTTCAATCAATCGTAGGTAACATTTTACAAAAGATTTTTCTAAATGTCTTTGAAGCTTTTCATTGTGTCTAGAAATTTACAAAAAAAAGTAAGAGTGGGGTTATCATAGAAAAAGATAATGTTCTAGAAAAAATAGGAGATCGTAGTTAGTTCAAATATTGCTTTCGACGCGCAAGAGTCGTTACACGTGCACAAAAATATAAATTCGTGTTTGTTTTATACTATTAAAAACTGAAAGTGCATTTGTGAAAATAGTAAAAAACAAGTGACAGTTAATAAAGAAAAGGGTACATAGTTTTCGAGAAATTATATTGTAAAATTCTAAAAGTTGAAACGAGTGAAAAGAAATCGCACTATATTTAATAATTTTTCTCGAAAACTATGGACTTTAGGAAAAATTTTATACGAACAAAAAAGTCTTAGAATTAGTAAAAGAATACGCTCAAATTTTTTCAGATTTTTTTTTAATTTTTTAGAAATTCAAAATTTGTGAGTTTTTGAAAAATCAAAAAATTTCTCCAAAAAATCTGAAAAAATTTAGGAGTACTCCTTGGCAAATTATAAGACATTTTTGTTCTATAAAAGTTTTTTCTAAACCTCATAGTTTAACAGAAAAAAAATAATATCGAGAAAAGGATTTTTTTAACAGATTTGAGCAATATATCCGCCATTTTGAAGAAAAATATTCAAATATAAATTTTTCCTGTTAAAGTTCAACTATTTTGTGTACTCATGGTTGAAGACAGATTTCGATATTGATAGATTTTAAACTGGAAAAAATTCATGAAAAAAAATTTTTTTTAATTTCACTAATTTTTTATAAACTATCCGCCATATTTATTGTTGTAAACAAAATTTTTTAATTTTGGGTCCGGTTTCGGATTTAGCATACTCAAAAACATAAGAGACGGTATCTTGGATCAATTCACTATTCCGTTTTACAAATGAATTTTGCAATCAAATATATAGGTCCAGAAACTGACGTCTTTGGTCGTTAATGAGTTACTATTGAATATAATTTTACAGCCCAAGTGAGCTTCGTCGAATAACATTTGATACGATATCAACGAGTACTTATACAAAAACAAAGTAGGTGTGCATTTATAAACTATACGTCATAGTTTGTGTACGTTAGACTCCTTAAACTATATTCATGACATTTCTATATTGACGGTTTAAATGTTGAGTATATCTTCTATTCTGTTAATCGTCGAATTATGATGATTGATAATAAGTACCATTTATATGACTTTTTTCTACGCATAAAATTGTGTCATCTACATATCTATAATAAAAAATTAGTTTGCAATTGTGTTTAATTTTTAATTCTGTTAAACAGTGGTTCTCAAGATCATCCATTAATAACCCGCAAATAATGGTGATAAAGGCGATCCCATTGGAGATCCGAATATTTGATTGTAAATTTTTTTTTTTTTCGTGGGAAACTGGAGAAATCTTTCATAAGGCGACGACGAGGGTGCGCACTCGCCGACAGTGCCGGATTCTTACCGGCTAAAACTCCAAACCCAACGCTTTCACCTACCCAGCCCGAAACTGTTTTTCACATTACTTCAAGCTGGGAGGCGTGTCTGTGACATGCGTCATTCGTTCCATATTCTTCCCTCCCACGTTGAGACTGCCACTTATCGTAAACCGGCCTTCCTTGCGATTTCGAGCGCGTGCCGAAAGATGGCACAGGCTCCGGATCCCGGCATGTGAGATACTCCCTGATCACCCTTTGATGGAAGAAGGAAACATTGGGGAGCACTCTTGCAATTCTTAAGGTTGTGTCCAGGCTCGCCGCACTTGTAGTATGACGAGGACCTGTTCACTCCCTTACACTTACGTTTCGTGTGGCCGAAGGCTAGGCACCGATAGCACTTCTCGACTAAAACTCGATCCCGAATGCGGCAGCTTACAAAGCTGATGCAAAGATGTCGCATCGACTTTAGCTTGTCAGCGATCTCGTGATCTAGCTTCACGATAGCTATCTTTTGTTGATTGCGGTTGGGACCCAAAAGCTTCACCTCTCGGCACTCAGGCGGAGACGCGAGAACTTTATTTAGGGCCGCCACCTCTTCGTCCCTCGTTGTGAGAGCGTCCAGGTCTCTGATCTCCAGGGTCACCCTTCGATCTCGGATCCTAACTTCTCCCATACCTTGAGTAGCCATGCAGACTTTCTCCGCGAATGCTGCTGCGTCCGTCTTTTTGCCCAGCGTGAGCAGGACATTTCCCCGCCCTGTCGGCCGTACGCTCAGAACCTGGGCGCCGCAGTCGTCCGGATTGACTTCCTTTCGGAGCTTCCCCAAGACTTCAGCAAACGTACGGTCCCTCGCAACAGTGGCCACCAGGGTGGATACCGGCGCCATCTGGCGCTTTCTCCTATCCAGAGGCGCCTGTCCAACTTAACCGACGGCTTTTTTCCCGCCACTGACACGGACTTGGATTGCTCCCTGTCCATGCCACGTGGTGGTACCTCCTTTCGAGGCTTCTGTTTCTTTTGGCTCTTAGAGATCTCGGGGAGGCTTTGGGGGCCCTCTCTACTTCTCTTTTGAGCCTGTATTTTAGCTGTAGCCGTAAAGACGGCTTTAGCTATTATACCTCTTCTCCTAGGCCGCCGACGATTCTCGTGACCAACTCGATAATCCTCGACTTGACATTTGTAATCGTTGACTGTCGAAAACATCTTTTTGGTTTTCCCGTAGAACTCTTGTACAAGAGTGTCTACGGTCTTCAGCCCTGTTTTGACGACCATGGAGATGTTAGACTGCTTTGCACAAGCGGCCAACATAGCCTGGAGTTCGCTCTTTAGATGGTCGTAAGTGGAGTCGATGTCCTCCTGCGCCTTCTCTACCTTCTCGTATTCCTTGCGGAATATTTCGATCTCCTCTTGAGATTCCTTACTATAGGCAGAGATGCCACTGATGGCACTACCAAGGCTGGTAACGCTGCCGCTTCGTAACCTGCTTGCGGATGCAATACTCAATATCTGTAACGACGGCTGCTGTTGGGGATTTTCTTTCGAGGGCCCCACCTCTGACGTGTCCGTAGAACGAAGCACTTGGTAGCCTCCACTAAAATCCATGAGGCCAGCGCTGGCCACCGGGGCTTTCACCCGATCGAAACCGGCGGCGGGATTGACTCCTAGTTTGGAGCTGCTCGCTTGGGGTAGTAGGTATTCCATTCGCTTGCTCATCATTCTTCTTCAACTGTTTGGTCCACGGAGGCTATTTTGTTTCATCTCTATCCTTCACGCAAGCGTGACGAGCTTTCCCCCATCCGCCACCCGGGGGACGCGCCGCATACGGGAACAGGACACCCCCCGCGGAAATAACATTATTGAAACTAAAATAAACATTATTAAATAAAAATTCTATATTTTTGCGGATATTATGAAAAGGGATTTTACATTTATTTTGAATATGAGTAAAGCGTTTATCTAAACTATTGAGAACCTCATGACTTGGGATGCTCGTAAACAAAGAACTAACGTCTAATGATATCAAAACATAATCGGTTGGTGTGTATATATATATTTCACAGAAAAATTGCCATTTTTTAAATGCTTGTTCTTCAGAGGCTGATGCGGTACAATCCGACGCTAAATACCGCAACATGGCGGGTCGTAAAATGCGACAAGGGGGCTACCGACGGTGCTGCAGCGAAGGACAACTTTCTTCTGGTGCAGATGCCGGAGTCCCAAGCTAAAGCCCTTCAGGCTCTAGATTGCAGACCCTTCTACTCACTGGAGCGTGTCACTTTCAAAGTACACGCGCCGGCGGTAGCGGAGTCTGATAAAGAGGCAGCAGTGCCGGGAAGCTCGAAATAATGACCTTCAAGGCGCTGCAAATCTCACAAATTAACTTGCATCACTGCAAAGACTCTTCTGCACTATTGCGTAAGGGTTTGGCAGAGATGCACACAGGCCTGTCACTGGTCCAAGAACCATGGACGGTGAGAGGAACAATCAAGGGTTTAAGGGGAAAGGGGCTTGTTTGTTACAGGGACATGCAAGCTGAGACGCCCAGAACGTGTATCATCACTAAGGGAGTAAATGTAACCCCGCTGATGGATTTCTGTACAAGAGACCTGACAGCGGTGAGGACGGAATCGGAAGGCATTGGAAACATAGTCATTGCCTCAGCGTACTTTCCATATGATGGAGAGGTAAATCCACCCACGGAAGTTAAAAGGTTAATTACCTTCTGTGAGAGTAAAAACTTACCGCTCCTAATAGGCTGTGACGCTAACTCACATCACATACTGTGGGGGAGCACAGACATCAATAGGAGAGGAGAGGAACTGGTAGAATATCTAGCCACAACCAAACTAGATATTCTAAACACTGGTACAACGCCAACATTCTGTAATAAACTTAGAGCAGAAGTATTGGACATCACGTTATGTACTGGAGAAATTACAAATAGGATCAAGAGGTGGAGGGTATCTGATGAACCGTTTATCTAAACTATTGAGAACCTCATGACTTGGGATGCTCGTAAACAAAGAACTAACGTCTAATGATATCAAAACATAATCGGTTGGTGTGTATATATATTTCACAGAAAAATTGCCATTTTTTAAATCTCCTATCCAGAGGCGCCTGTCCAACTTAACCGACGGCTTTTTTCCCGCCACTGACACGGACTTGGATTGCTCCCTGTCCATGCCACGTGGTGGTACCTCCTTTCGAGGCTTCTGTTTCTTTTGGCTCTTAGAGATCTCGGGGAGGCTTTGGGGGCCCTCTCTACTTCTCTTTTGAGCCTGTATTTTAGCTGTAGCCGTAAAGACGGCTTTAGCTATTATACCTCTTCTCCTAGGCCGCCGACGATTCTCGTGACCAACTCGATAATCCTCGACTTGACATTTGTAATCGTTGACTGTCGAAAACATCTTTTTGGTTTTCCCGTAGAACTCTTGTACAAGAGTGTCTACGGTCTTCAGCCCTGTTTTGACGACCATGGAGATGTTAGACTGCTTTGCACAAGCGGCCAACATAGCCTGGAGTTCGCTCTTTAGATGGTCGTAAGTGGAGTCGATGTCCTCCTGCGCCTTCTCTACCTTCTCGTATTCCTTGCGGAATATTTCGATCTCCTCTTGAGATTCCTTACTATAGGCAGAGATGCCACTGATGGCACTACCAAGGCTGGTAACGCTGCCGCTTCGTAACCTGCTTGCGGATGCAATACTCAATATCTGTAACGACGGCTGCTGTTGGGGATTTTCTTTCGAGGGCCCCACCTCTGACGTGTCCGTAGAACGAAGCACTTGGTAGCCTCCACTAAAATCCATGAGGCCAGCGCTGGCCACCGGGGCTTTCACCCGATCGAAACCGGCGGCGGGATTGACTCCTAGTTTGGAGCTGCTCGCTTGGGGTAGTAGGTATTCCATTCGCTTGCTCATCATTCTTCTTCAACTGTTTGGTCCACGGAGGCTATTTTGTTTCATCTCTATCCTTCACGCAAGCGTGACGAGCTTTCCCCCATCCGCCACCCGGGGGACGCGCCGCATACGGGAACAGGACACCCCCCGCGGAAATAACATTATTGAAACTAAAATAAACATTATTAAATAAAAATTCTATATTTTTGCGGATATTATGAAAAGGGATTTTACATTTATTTTGAATATGAGTAAAGCGTTTATCTAAACTATTGAGAACCTCATGACTTGGGATGCTCGTAAACAAAGAACTAACGTCTAATGATATCAAAACATAATCGGTTGGTGTGTATATATATATTTCACAGAAAAATTGCCATTTTTTAAATGCTTGTTCTTCAGAGGCTGATGCGGTACAATCCGACGCTAAATACCGCAACATGGCGGGTCGTAAAATGCGACAAGGGGGCTACCGACGGTGCTGCAGCGAAGGACAACTTTCTTCTGGTGCAGATGCCGGAGTCCCAAGCTAAAGCCCTTCAGGCTCTAGATTGCAGACCCTTCTACTCACTGGAGCGTGTCACTTTCAAAGTACACGCGCCGGCGGTAGCGGAGTCTGATAAAGAGGCAGCAGTGCCGGGAAGCTCGAAATAATGACCTTCAAGGCGCTGCAAATCTCACAAATTAACTTGCATCACTGCAAAGACTCTTCTGCACTATTGCGTAAGGGTTTGGCAGAGATGCACACAGGCCTGTCACTGGTCCAAGAACCATGGACGGTGAGAGGAACAATCAAGGGTTTAAGGGGAAAGGGGCTTGTTTGTTACAGGGACATGCAAGCTGAGACGCCCAGAACGTGTATCATCACTAAGGGAGTAAATGTAACCCCGCTGATGGATTTCTGTACAAGAGACCTGACAGCGGTGAGGACGGAATCGGAAGGCATTGGAAACATAGTCATTGCCTCAGCGTACTTTCCATATGATGGAGAGGTAAATCCACCCACGGAAGTTAAAAGGTTAATTACCTTCTGTGAGAGTAAAAACTTACCGCTCCTAATAGGCTGTGACGCTAACTCACATCACATACTGTGGGGGAGCACAGACATCAATAGGAGAGGAGAGGAACTGGTAGAATATCTAGCCACAACCAAACTAGATATTCTAAACACTGGTACAACGCCAACATTCTGTAATAAACTTAGAGCAGAAGTATTGGACATCACGTTATGTACTGGAGAAATTACAAATAGGATCAAGAGGTGGAGGGTATCTGATGAACCGTTTATCTAAACTATTGAGAACCTCATGACTTGGGATGCTCGTAAACAAAGAACTAACGTCTAATGATATCAAAACATAATCGGTTGGTGTGTATATATATATATACATATATACACTCCGCATCAAAATTATCGCAACAAGATTTTTCACAGAAAAATTGCCATTTTTTAAATGCTTGTAACTCGGTTAATTTTCATCGTATTGAGATAATTTTTTTTGTTTTGTAGGGAATTATGTGCACTTTGAGGAAAAAATAATGCCTAATAGCTGCGAGATAATGCCACATTGCTATGTCCTAATCAGGCCTACCAACTTCTTTTTTTAAACAACGGAATAGTTTGCACGTTTATCTGGATTGCCAAAAATTTTTTTTCAAAAAACACCAAATACCACCTTAAAGTAGACTTTTCAACGAGTATTTTAAAAAAAAGTCGACCCTCTTCGACATTTTTTGACCGAGTTATGCCATTTTAAAGATATTCCTATGTTTTAGTCAAATACCGCCAACATCAGCATTACCCGATGCTTACCGCGAGGAGGTTGTTGGTCGGACTTACGCATCATTGTGGCCCTGAAAAGGGCCGATTGTGTGAACCGATTCTTACATTAGGGACCCCGCGGCTCGTCACTTCCGCAGTATTTTTCGACTCCAAACCCTATACGCCTGAGGCCTTTAATACCGTGTATTGCCACCTCGGTGACGAATTACCTTTGTTAAACGTTCTTGCATATTAATGCATGCCCTTATTGAATTTTGAGGTATCTCGTGCCAAATTTGATTAAGAATTCTTTCAAGTTCTTGGAGGTTAGCAGGAGGTCTCTCTAGGTTACGTAATCGCCTACCCATCATGTTCCATACATGCTCTGTAGGATTGAGATCGGGGCTATTAGCAGGATGAGGCAATACCTCTACGTTGTTTTCTTTCAAGTACGTACGAGTTATCCTTGCAGAATGAGGGCGTGCATTATCCTGCATCAAGATGACATTACGGCCCCTTTGCCGACGCATTGGAACTACGAGAGGGCGTAAAATTTCGTTTATGTAACGTCCCACTGTTAGTCCGGGAGGTGGGATAATCACTAAGTTTGATCGATGGTTCATTGATATTCCACCCCATACCATAACGGATCCTTCACCAAACGCTCGCGTTGGATCAACATGATTTGATGCAAAACGTTCTCGTCTACGACGCCAAATCCGGATCCTAGCATCGTTTCCGTAAAGACAAAATCGAGATTCATCTGTAAAAAACACATGACTCCACTCTCCAGGTGTCCAATGTCGATAATTATGGGCGTAATTTAGACGAGCTCGTCGGTGAACTGCTTCTAAATTAGGCACTCTAGCACGAATTCGTGATCTCAAACTCCTTTCGTGAAGGCGTCTCCTTATTGTGTGATCGCTAATTCGTCTGCCTGGTAAAGCATTATTCCCAATTTGTCGCGCAACTTGCCTTGGATTGCGTAGGGCCTCATTAACAATGTTGCGATCTTCTCGAATCGTAGTAATCCTATGTCGACCTTGGCCAGGCCTCCGGCGATAAGAACCTGTTTCTTCATACCGACTAAATACACGTGACACCGTTGAGCGATGAATCCCCATTCTTCTGGATATATCGCTTTGACTCAGTCCCGCTTCTAGCAGGGCAACAATTTGAGCAGATTGGATTTCAGTAAGCCGAGGCATTTTGATTAAGAATATGTTATTGTAATTTTTAGTTGCTATGTACTCTGTATAGCAAAATTAATGCTGAATGAGCTTTCGCCTTAACTTTTAACCAGTATCCCGGCGTAAATTTTTGCTTTATTCTTTAATTGATTTGTTGGTAGATTTGATAATTTTACCGAAAGTATGGAGATGCATTGTTAAATGTACCGAAAATGTAGAGGTGTAATTTTAAATAAAGTTACACTTTTCATGGGTTGATTTAAAAAAAAATAACGAATAGCAATGTGGTTTCTTTGTTTATGAGGTTTTAAAATTGCTCTCGGGGCACGAATTTGTTTTAAATGTAACCTGATAATTTAGTAGTAGTTGCTATTAGGATTCATGCTATCCTGAAAGAACACATAATCCCTACAAAACAAAAAAAATTATCTCAATGCGATGAAAATTGATCGAAATACAAGCATTTGAAACATGGCCATTTTTCGAATGCTTGTATTTCGATCAATTTTCATCGCATTGAGATATTTTTTTTTGTTTGTAGGGGATTCAGACCGCGGGGTCCATAGTGTAAGAAACGGTTCAAATAATCGGCCCTTTCCAGGGCCACAATGATGCGTAAATCCGACTAACAACCTCCTCGCGGTACGCATCAGGTAATGCTGATGTTGGCGCTATTTGACTAAAACATAGGAAGATCTTTAAAATGGCATAACTCGGTCAAAAAAAGTCGTAGAGGGTCGACATTTTTTTTAAAATACTCGTTGAAAAGTCTGCTTTAAAGTAGTATTTGTTGATTTTGAAAAAAAAATTTTGGTAATCCAGGTAAACGTGCAAACTATTGCGTAGTTTAAGAAAAAGAAGTTGGTATGCCTGATTAAGACATAGAAATGTGGCATTATCTCGCAGCTATTAGGCATTATTTTTTCCTCAAAGTGCACATAATTCCCTACAAAACAAACAAATTATCTCAATACGATGAAAATTGACTGAGCTACAAGCATTTAAAAGATGGTAATTTTTCTGTGAAAAATCTTGTTGCGATAATTTTGATGCGGAGTGTATATTCAAGCACTTCTTTTAAATCACACTTATTATTTATGCATGATTTTGGGACTGGTATTGCTTGTTTTAGATCGTTATAAACCATTTTTGCTAAATAGTATGTAGGACTGTTTATTGTCGAAATTATTGATCTGAGTGGAAAATTATCTTTGTGTATTTTTGGTAATCCGTATGCTTTTGCTAATGTCGTATTAGTTTGGGTTAATTCATTTTTATGGTACTCTTGGTAAAAAATTTATTGTCATGAAGGTCTTTTAGTATTGAATAAGTATCTTACTGTAGTTTTTTTAACGGATTCATTTTTATCATCATATATGTATTATTATCTAATAATAAGGTGTTTATTTTTTCTATATATTCAATTTTATTGAAACAAACTGTTAGGTTGCCTTTGTCAGCATGTGTAAAAAATATGTTAGGGTTTCATTTAACATAGATTTAGCTCACTCAGAATGTTTTTAAATTCTCATTCATGATATGTTATATATGGAGACTTTTTTGTTACCTATTTTATGTTGTTTAGAATGATATCCCTAATTTCATTTTTAGTTTCTGTATTAGTTTCAATTTTATTTAAGGTATATTCAACATTTTTAATCGTTGCTAGAATATCATTATTAGTAAGTTTTGAACTGCAATCTTAATAAGTTTCTTATCCATTGGTTTTTTGTGCTGTTATTATTGCATTGATTAATTAAATTATATAATTATTTTTATGTATTTTAGTAATATTAGAAACAATTTTTTGTGTGAACAAGAAACACGAAATTTTTTTAAAAATTTAAATGGGAATTACCATGTTAATTTTTGTGAATTTTTGTCTTTCTTTAAATTATCACAACTTTCTACAGAATTGAAGGCTATAAAAATGCTCTCGGGGCACGAATTTGTTTTAAATGTAACCTGATAATTTAGTAGTAGTTGCTATTAGGATTCATGCTATCCTGAAAGAACACATAATCCCTACAAAACAAAAAAATTATCTCAATGCGATGAAAATTGATCGAAATACAAGCATTTGAAACATGGCCATTTTTCGAATGCTTGTATTTCGATCAATTTTCATCGCATTGAGATATTTTTTTTTGTTTTGTAGGGGATTCAGACCGCGGGGTCCATAGTGTAAGAAACGGTTCAAATAATCGGCCCTTTCCAGGGCCACAATGATGCGTAAATCCGACTAACAACCTCCTCGCGGTACGCATCAGGTAATGCTGATGTTGGCGCTATTTGACTAAAACATAGGAAGATCTTTAAAATGGCATAACTCGGTCAAAAAAAGTCGTAGAGGGTCGACATTTTTTTTAAAATACTCGTTGAAAAGTCTGCTTTAAAGTAGTATTTGTTGATTTTGAAAAAAAAATTTTGGTAATCCAGGTAAACGTGCAAACTATTGCGTAGTTTAAGAAAAAGAAGTTGGTATGCCTGATTAAGACATAGAAATGTGGCATTATCTCGCAGCTATTAGGCATTATTTTTTCCTCAAAGTGCACATAATTCCCTACAAAACAAACAAATTATCTCAATACGATGAAAATTGACTGAGCTACAAGCATTTAAAAGATGGTAATTTTTCTGTGAAAAATCTTGTTGCGATAATTTTGATGCGGAGTGTATATTCAAGCACTTCTTTTAAATCACACTTATTATTTATGCATGATTTTGGGACTGGTATTGCTTGTTTTAGATCGTTATAAACCATTTTTGCTAAATAGTATGTAGGACTGTTTATTGTCGAAATTATTGATCTGAGTGGAAAATTATCTTTGTGTATTTTTGGTAATCCGTATGCTTTTGCTAATGTCGTATTAGTTTGGGTTAATTCATTTTTATGGTACTCTTGGTAAAAAATTTATTGTCATGAAGGTCTTTTAGTATTGAATAAGTATCTTACTGTAGTTTTTTTAACGGATTCATTTTTTATCATCATATATGTATTATTATCTAATAATAAGGTGTTTATTTTTTCTATATATTCAATTTTATTGAAACAAACTGTTAGGTTGCCTTTGTCAGCATGTGTAAAAAATATGTTAGGGTTTCATTTAACATAGATTTAGCTCACTCAGAATGTTTTTAAATTCTCATTCATGATATGTTATATATGGAGACTTTTTTGTTACCTATTTTATGTTGTTTAGAATGATATCCCTAATTTCATTTTTAGTTTCTGTATTAGTTTCAATTTTATTTAAGGTATATTCAACATTTTTAATCGTTGCTAGAATATCATTATTAGTAAGTTTTGAACTGCAATCTTAATAAGTTTCTTATCCATTGGTTTTTTGTGCTGTTATTATTGCATTGATTAATTAAATTATATAATTTATTTTTATGTATTTTAGTAATATTAGAAACAATTTTTTGTGTGAACAAGAAACACGAAATTTTTTTAAAAATTTAAATGGGAATTACCATGTTAATTTTTGTGAATTTTTTGTCTTTCTTTAAATTATCACAACTTTCTACAGAATTGAAGGCTATAAAAATGCTACAGACCATTTGTCAACACATAATGTTCTATAGTAAAAGTTGATAGATTTTTAGTTAAATAGCGATAAACCCAGCTGGTGTTGAAAAAAACTTGGAAAAATTCACTTTTAGAGGTTAGAATAACTTTTGAGTAAATAGATTCCAGTACCTAAAAATTTTTTTCTGGTGCATTTTAAAAATTTGCTCGGGCCACTTTACGTGGAATATCCCATATATATATATATATTATAACATGAGGCTCTGCTCGTGCGAAAATTAAAAAATGAAGCGGGCGTAGGATCTTGAACCCGAGCCCCCTAGAATCCGAAAGCGTTCACGCTAACCACTGCGCTACATCCGCACTGGTCATGTCGGTAATGCTGGCATCTTTTTGACAAGTCGATTAAATCCACCTTGTCACAATATATATATATATATTATGTAAAATTTTATATGTATACTTGACTTAAGGTAAAATTAACCTAGGCATCAATAAACCCTTTCAATCAATCTAACTCGCTCTCACTTGCACAACTCTTCTTACATCAAGAGACGCACTGTGCGCGCACTCCGTCTACCTCTCTCTCTCGCACCCACGTACTCCATCGGGCCAGCTGTGACATCACAGCGTCCGTTCTACCCTACCTATACAGCTGTATACCTATACACGAGTGCGAGAGAGAAAGAGAGAGAGAGAGAGACAGAGAGAAAGCGAAGCTTTCGAATAAAATTGAGTCGATCGTGCTCAGATACCACACCAATTGCGAAACTGTATGTGCTGTCTAAGGTACTTGAGTGTATTGTGCACCTGCAGCTTACACACTATTTAGAAAGTAAAAGTATTCTGACCGATAGACAAGCGGGTTTTTGGAGGAACCACAGTACCCAGACGGCACTGCTGGGGGTTTTGGATGATGTTAAAAGGGCCATCGATTCTCGAATGATCACGATTCTGATACTATTTGACTTGTCTAAGGCCTTTGATATGGTGCCTAATGACAAGTTAATCATAAAGTTGAGTAGCGTTGGATGCTCAGATGCCGTACTGAACTGGTTCTATAGGTATCTGGTGGGCCACACACGGGCTGTTGCAAATGAGGTTGGCGGGCTGTCTGACTGGCTGGGGGTAAATGCGGGTGTACCTCAGGGCAGTGTACTTGGTCCGATTTGGTTTTCAATTTTTATAAATGATTTGCCGAGTGTTCTGAAATATAGGAAATATATGCTGTTCGCGGATGATGCCCAGGTTTATTATTAATTTTATACGGCGGACCTCGAATTAGGAGTACAGCGTATCTCTAGGGATGCAAATGCCATCGCTGCGTGGGCTAAAAATAATCGTCTTAAATTAAAAGTAGAAAACGACGGTTACAATCCTGGGTAGTCAGACGTTTATTTCTCGTATTGACCTCAACACTGCCCCGAGAGTAAGATTATGTGATGAGTAACTAAGGTATGAAAATGAAGTAAAGTCGCTAGGAATTATTATCTCTCCTACCCTCGACTGGTCAAGACAGGTTTCGGCAATCTCTAAACGCGTTCATGAGGTCCTCCATTCATTGAGGTACTATAAGAAAACATAATCGTAGAAACTCAGAAAAAACTTAGTGGATGTGCTTATTCCTTCCTCATCGGTTCACTTATACCCCCCTTCCAGATTCCGCATACTCTGTATGTGGACTCTGTCCCTCAAGGAACGGGAAAGAGGGTTAACGAGTTGCTCTTGATCAGGTTTATCAGGATGTGAAGAAACTTTTTCGGGCGCTTGATCTCTTTGCAGCGGCAGAGCAGATAACTAGGTTCATCAGAACCTCCCATTCTGCTCGTTAAAAGCTGGGCTACAGGTTAACCTGTATTCAAAGGCAGCCTCTCCGAAGGCCGCCTCAGCCTTCGGCCGCTGCTGACGCTTTACGTCCGCTTCGCTCGTGAGCCTGGAGGACGCCCTCGTTCTCGTCTCGGGGGAACTGATTCAGTATCTGCATTGGCAGACTGATCTACGGGTGATCGGCGCTTTACGATCGCGGTTGTTTTCCGGGGATGACCACGCTATCGTCTGGTAACGCGGGACCTATCTAACGACGTACGCGACGTCTTGCGCGGATTACACCGAGTTCCGTCGCAGCGGAGCATTCGCTCGCTACAGGCGGGTCGCACATCGCCTGTTTATTCCTCGGCGGTTGAGGTTGCTCACGTTGATCCTCATGAGTTGACTCAACATCAGTTTCGGGGACGTATCTCTTCAGATGCTCGATGTGAGATACTTCTTGGTCCCCTTGATCATCTTGTATGACATATGTATTCATACCTTCTCTACTGACTATCAAATATGGCCCTGTGTATTTTGGAGCAAGCTTAGCCGAGATACCTTGTGCGCCGGACGAGAGGATCCGGTTGCGTTTCCATACCAGATCTTCTACCTCGAATTCCGCTGGCCTTCGTCGTGAGTTCGGCCTGCCGGGCCTTACTGGCAGCCGACTGACGATTTGCGTTCTCGTGCAGTCTTGACAACTGTTTGATTTTGTCGTTCCAATCCTGCAGTCTCTGGAACTCAAATTGTTGCTGGGCAAGTTGATCTTGCTCTGGACGAGCTGTCCTAGGCGCTTCGGGTTGGCGACCGTAGTTCAGCATAGCGGGGCTTCATCCAGTAAAACTTTGCACCGCTTTCTTTAGTGCAAAGAGTAACTCTGGCAGCTTGTCGTCCCAGTCGCTGTGCTTATCCTGGATATACGACGCCACCATTATCTTAAGGGTCCGATAAGCCCTCTCGATAGGATTGGCCTGTGCGTAATAAGGGGGTGTCGTCAAATGATACACTCCCTTAGTTTCGAGGTATTCATCTACGAGTTTATTTTTAAACTCGGTCCGAATGAAAAACTTCCGGGGTGCCGAACCGGTTAATCACTCGTTGGTGAAGCTCACGAACTATTGTCTTTGCGTTAGCTTTTCTTATGGGGATTACTTCAATCCAGCGCGTGAATAAATCCTGGAATACTAGGATGTATTTGTATCCTCGGCTAGAGCGTGGAAGCGGGCCAGTGATATCTCTTGCTACCACCTGCCATGGTCTGTCCGATTAACGGTGACCTATTAACTCTCAGGGAGCACGTTGCTCGACCTTACATTGCTGGCACACTTGTCATCGCCTGACGTAATCAGCAACTTATACAATAGTAGTTTTGGGCCACGCGGGTGAATGTCTTTTCTCTTCCGAGATGGACAGCTGAGGGGTCATCGTGATACTCTCTCAGAATAGAGTGACGATTCTCTACGGGTACGACCAGCTTCCATGCTTGCTCGTCATCCATCACTTCCTCTAATTCTTTGTCGGGGCAATAGATGTGTAGATTTCCTCCGACTAGTTTCCAGTCGGGGAAATCATGAGGTCTGTCGGAAACGTTCTTGATCCAGTCTAGGTACCAAGGATCCTCAATAGTTTGAACCCACAACATTGCTGCTACTGTAGGCTCGCCGTCTTGATACATGCGAGATAGGGCATCGGGAACGTGATACAGAGCTTGTTTTCTGTGCTCGACGACAAAGTCATGAGCTTGAAGCTCTAGAGCCCATCTCGCTAGTCAACTGGTTGGATTTCTCATATTACACAACCAGCGAAGACTACTGTGATCCGTTATCATTTTGAAGTGGTACCCTTCGATGTAAGGTCTGAACTTATTAATAGCCCAAACCACGGCAAAGCATTCTCTCTCCGTAACGCTATAATTCTTCTCGGGTGCTGTGAGAATGCGACTGGCAAACTCAATGACTCTTTCCTCTCCGTCTATCTCCTGGACGAGCATGGCTCCTATCCCGGCATCGCTCGCGTCCGTGTGCAGGCTAAACAGTCCATCTGCACTGGGACATTGGAGCAGTCATGATCAGGGCCTTCAACTGCTGAAAGGCTTGCTACTGTTCATTTAACCACTCGTACCCTTGGATCTTCTTCGTGAGACGGGTAAGCGGTTCGGCAATACCACGACGCCATGCCGAGGAATCGTCGAAGCTGTTTGAGGTTTTTGGGAGCCGGATAAACCCTTGTAGGCTCTGTCTTGGCTGGGTCGGGACGAATTCCATCCCTGTTGACCAGCACGCCAAGATATCTAACCTCAACTTGACAAAACACACACTTGTCTTTATTTACTGTTAAATTAGCTTTGGTCACTCTTTTTAGCACCATCTCGAGATACTTCTTGTGCACTTCAAATATCTCGGTGACTATAATAATGTCACCGAGGTAAGAAAAGGCATTGATCAGGACCAACAACTTGGTCAATCATGTGTTGGAAGGTCGCGCCAGCGTATGCCAATCCGTATGGCATCCGCTTAAACTGATACAGTCACATTCCCGGGACTGTGAAAGCCGTATAAGGACGCGATTCCTTCTGAAGAGGTATTTGATGGTACACTGAGTTCATGTCCAGAGTACTAATGTACCGACATCTCTTCAGCTTGCGCAAGCTATTCTGCATGAATGGAAGGGGATAAGCGTCTGGTTTCGTTAGCGCATTAACTTTCCTAAAGTCAATACAAAACCGACATGATCCGTTCTCCTTGCGTACCATCACCACAGGGCTTGACCAACCGCTGTCCAAGGCTTCTATGATCCCTAAATCTAACATTTCTCGGACTTGGCGGTGCATCTCCTCCTGGATCTTCTCCGACACCAGGTAATACTTCTGCTTTATCGGGCGAGCTGATCCCACGTCAATCGAGTGCTCGATGAGTTGGGTTCGCCCGATATTGGGAGAAGTATTAGACAGCACTTTGCTTACTAGCGCTCGCAGCTCTTCTCTTTCCACCTCGATTGCGTCCGCTATACCAGCGGACGAGAGGGTGGCCATACCTCCAATTCCAGTAACTTCAAGGTGGATCTGCTGCTTACTGTCCTTGAGGAACAGGCGGTCGCTATCCGGATCCAATATGGCTCTGAATGCTCGTACGAAATTTACTCCTACGTAGCATTCGGCGTCAAGATTTAGTATGATCGCTACTCTTATTTCACGTGTTTTGTTACCGACAGTGAAAGGTAAGGTCAGCTCCTTGCCCAATGCTGCGGCGATTTGCAGACCGCTGGGTCCCATCACGGTTGTGGAAGCTCGGAAGTCGTATAAGGCTCTTATAAGAAAGCCCTCAATCTCCACGAAAAGCCATCAACGACTCTCATCCTCTGGTTTATTAGATGAGGTTGGTCTGCTGGCTCCTTGGGACCGATCCTCTTGTTGAGGCCCATTTCCGCTCCTCCCTGGACCGTCCTTTCGGTTGGAGCGGGTCTGTCCCGAACTCACCTGGGACAGCGGGGACTCAAGCTCTTGGGTCGTGGTTTTCGTCCCGATTAACCGCTCCCTTTGGCGTTTCCCGAGCACACCGGACAGTACCTGCGGGAATATCCAATTTTCCCGCAGCCACCGCAGGTAAGAGGCTTAGCCGGGTCGAAAGTCGAGCCCATTCGGTTCTTCGGCTGTTCCTTCCCTTTTTCCCTCGGTGGACTAACACTCTTCTTCTCCTGCCTGTGTCCAGAGCTCTTGCTCGGGCCTTTAAGCCTGTCGAACCTCGTACTCTACGGAGATCGGTCGGCCGGCGAGCCTTTCTTCGGAGAGCCGGATCTTGGGCTTCTCCTACGAAACTGCCGAGCCGTCAACGACAATTGGGAGACGATGGGCCGTAGCACATCCTCCAACATCTTTGCGATGAGGTCGACGACGTCATGCTCGCTTGGTTTGGCTGAGGTTACCTCAGCGGCCGATACCTTAATCTTTCGGGAACCCTTTTTCCGTTTCGGCTTATACGCCGTTTCGGGAAGCAGAGATCCTTCCTCCGTAGGTGGTGGACAATATACTTCCTCGCCTTCTATCGTCTGCTCCGCTTCCGTGGTGAGGTCCAGCATTTGTTCGATTGAGCTCACTTCCGCTCTCTTGAACAGCCGTTGAAGCTGTGGCAGCATGTACCGATACAAATGATCGAGCTGCTGTGCTTCAGTAGGCATAGGGACTATCTTTCGCATTATTGCGATAGAGCACGTCATGTAGTCCCTAACCGGTTCATCGGGACCTTGAGTCCGTGCGTTGGACTCGGCGAGGATCCTCTGCTGAAAACGATGGCTCATTCCGTACCAACGATTAGCCGAAGTCACGAAATCTTGCCAGGAGTGCCACTTGTGATTCTCATTCTGGTACCACGTGGCGGCAGTGTCTGTCAGCAGTTCCGAGAGTGACGGCAGTAACTCGTCTTCTGACAGGTTGGCCAGGATCCTGCGATCCTCGATCCTGTTTAGGAAGGCGTCAATGCTCTGGCTCTTGTCGCCAGAGAACTTGACCTGCCACTTCCAAACAATGCCGCCAACGTCTCGAGGTGTTCCATTCAACCTCGATGACGTAGAGTAGCCTGGTGTCGAAAATGTCCGACTGTTGTTTGGCTAGCTCCGCGGTTGTGTAATCCTCTGGGATTCGCGCGCATTCCCCCCCTTCCAAGCTCCATCAGGCTTTGCCTAAGGGGCGCTTGTGCGTTCTTACTCGCCATTTACGTGCGCCTTACTTGTTTCGCTCACGTCAGGACCATGACACGTATGTGTCCTGAAATTGCACATGATGAGATTGGTTGGCACCGTCCAATCTCGTGCTGTGAGCGGTTTGAGTGCGCTCAGATATTAGCTTATCCACCTTCTTCGTAAGGTCATTAACTTTTTGGATAAGCTCCACCAAGAACAAAGTGTTTTCCTCATCTGAGACCAATGGCAGCCATTCTTCCGCTCGTTCGGCTTGTGACTCTGAGTTTGTCGATCCTGTGCAGGTTGTCCTTAACTGCAGCCTTCTCCCGCAGTACCAGTTATATTTCCTGGTCTGGACTAGGTTTATCAGACTCCTCGTCCTGATGTTCACCTAACATCTGCAGCCACCTATTTCTCCGTTGGAGACGGTTGCGAACTGCTGTGGCTTGATCCTCCTCTTGGTTAAACTCCTGGGCCGAATAGTTTCCTAATAGCCACTGGTGGAGTCGCTCGGCTTTCCTATAAACCGAGCCTGCCGATTTTAGGTTCAAGGCGTCCAGATGTAGTTCAATTTGCTCCCTGGTGAGCGTCTCGATCCATGCGTCAATCTGACTATCGACGTCTTTCTACTGAGCGGCCATCTTCAGTTGTAGCGTCGTTTGTACGTTTACCAGTTTATAGCCTCGCTGGCTCGACGCACTATGTGTGTGCAAGGTTATGTGTTGTCGAATATTTAACTATGGCGTTACTTGCCAAATGTCCAATCCGCGTAACTGGGTTTTGCTTCTACCTAAGCTAATCGCTAAAGCACAAAACCGGTTTCTAAAAGTAAGTCCTGTGTTACCTTGACCAAGGAAGCACTACAGAGTTTAAATTATTTTTAACAAATTCACTATTAAATTTTCAATAAACTACTGCCTGGTTCTTACCTTGCGCTAACTTAACGGCACTATGTAATAAATAATAAATAAACCAATAAATAAATAAATTAAATAATTAAATTTACCGCGCGCTTGACCTCTTACAAAAACGTAACCTATAATACAATTTGTAAGGTCTCAGCCAGGTAATAACCTTCCTGTTTTGGGCCAGCAAAAACCAGTTAAACATTTCATACAATTACAAATAATTTATTTTGACCGATTAATTGCCACCAGGTTATGTCGCGCTGTGTCGCGTTCTTTCGTTCCTCCAGGTGGCGCAAGTTACTTGGTTTGGTCCAAACTATCCAATTTCCAAGTAACGCTGGTCGGTCTATTGATTCCGTTCGAAAACCCACCAAATTTCCTATTTGTACGACCTATTTCTAGTGTTGCCACCTATGTTCAACCAGGAATCAATTTCCTTTGTCTACTACTAAGTAGTCGAGATCGAGAAAAATAAAAAAAAATTTTATTTGTTATAAAAAAAAGTTTTATTTGTTTATAACAATTCTATTTGTTAATAAACAAATCTCGTCTCGTGAGGGAACGAAAGAATGCCGAAATATACTTCCCAATTTCGAAACGCGTCTGCTGACCTCGTTATTGTTCGCGAGTTATTCAATTGTTAATTAACAATATTATTAACAATTGAACAACTATATCGTACTTGTTATACCCACCGTGACGTCACGCGCCGAGCCAGATACCTCCGTTGTTTGGCCAGACACCATTGTCCATAGGCCACTATAAGGTACCCTTACTATTTATGTATATCACAGTGTACGAAAAATGTTTTTATTTAACGTTGTTTATTTATATTGGTATCAATTTTTAAGTTAGATGTATAATAAAATTGATTGAAATGTTTACATTAAGTCAGAAGATTTTTAGAAGACATACAAATGTTTCCGAAATAAATTGTTCCAAAAGTTAATGAAAGTTTTATGCAAACGTTTCTAAAAATTTTTTTAAAAGGTTATATTAATGTTTCTTCACAAAATTATTTCAGACCAAAAACAATTATCAAAAATATTAATATAACCTTTTAAGAACTGTAACGCTGCACTGGGGATCAGGGTGCAGGTTAATAACTGATCTCTAAGGATTTATTTAAAAGATTTGTTATTAATTAACAATAGGTATACCGCGACGAATAAGAACAGGACAACTCGATTTACTGCGTTTCGCTAACCGTGTTCGCTGTAGGGAACGGTGTAAGGTGTATGTATGTATGTATGTATGTATGTATCAGGACCATGACACGTATGTGTCCTGAAATTGCACATGATGAGATTGGTTGGCACCGTCCAATCTCGTGCTGTGAGCGGTTTGAGTGCGCTCAGATATTAGCTTATCCACCTTCTTCGTAAGGTCATTACTTTTTGGATAAGCTCCACCAAGAACAAAGTGTTTTCCTCATCTGAGACCAATGGCAGCCATTCTTCCGCTCGTTCGGCTTGTGACTCTGAGTTTGTCGATCCTGTGCAGGTTGTCCTTAACTGCAGCCTTCTCCCGCAGTACCAGTTATATTTCCTGGTCTGGACTAGGTTTATCAGACTCCTCGTCCTGATGTTCACCTAACATCTGCAGCCACCTATTTCTCCGTTGGAGACGGTTGCGAACTGCTGTGGCTTGATCCTCCTCTTGGTTAAACTCCTGGGCCGAATAGTTTCCTAATAGCCACTGGTGGAGTCGCTCGGCTTTCCTATAAACCGAGCCTGCCGATTTTAGGTTCAAGGCGTCCAGATGTAGTTCAATTTGCTCCCTGGTGAGCGTCTCGATCCATGCGTCAATCTGACTATCGACGTCTTTCTACTGAGCGGCCATCTTCAGTTGTAGCGTCGTTTGTACGTTTACCAGTTTATAGCCTCGCTGGCTCGACGCACTATGTGTGTGCAAGGTTATGTGTTGTCGAATATTTAACTATGGCGTTACTTGCCAAATGTCCAATCCGCGTAACTGGGTTTTGCTTCTACCTAAGCTAATCGCTAAAGCACAAAACCGGTTTCTAAAAGTAAGTCCTGTGTTACCTTGACCAAGGAAGCACTACAGAGTTTAAATTATTTTTAACAAATTCACTATTAAATTTCAATAAACTACTGCCTGGTTCTTACCTTGCGCTAACTTAACGGCACTATGTAATAAATAATAAATAAACCAATAAATAAATAAATTAAATAATTAAATTTACCGCGCGCTTGACCTCTTACAAAAACGTAACCTATAATACAATTTGTAAGGTCTCAGCCAGGTAATAACCTTCCTGTTTTGGGCCAGCAAAAACCAGTTAAACATTTCATACAATTACAAATAATTTATTTTGACCGATTAATTGCCACCAGGTTATGTCGCGCTGTGTCGCGTTCTTTCGTTCCTCCAGGTGGCGCAAGTTACTTGGTTTGGTCCAAACTATCCAATTTCCAAGTAACGCTGGTCGGTCTATTGATTCCGTTCGAAAACCCACCAAATTTCCTATTTGTACGACCTATTTCTAGTGTTGCCACCTATGTTCAACCAGGAATCAATTTCCTTTGTCTACTACTAAGTAGTCGAGATCGAGAAAAATAAAAAAAAATTTTATTTGTTATAAAAAAAGTTTTATTTGTTTATAACAATTCTATTTGTTAATAAACAAATCTCGTCTCGTGAGGGAACGAAAGAATGCCGAAATATACTTCCCAATTTCGAAACGCGTCTGCTGACCTCGTTATTGTTCGCGAGTTATTCAATTGTTAATTAACAATATTATTAACAATTGAACAACTATATCGTACTTGTTATACCCACCGTGACGTCACGCGCCGAGCCAGATACCTCCGTTGTTTGGCCAGACACCATTGTCCATAGGCCACTATAAGGTACCCTTACTATTTATGTATATCACAGTGTACGAAAAATGTTTTTATTTAACGTTGTTTATTTATATTGGTATCAATTTTTAAGTTAGATGTATAATAAAATTGATTGAAATGTTTACATTAAGTCAGAAGATTTTTAGAAGACATACAAATGTTTCCGAAATAAATTGTTCCAAAGTTAATGAAAGTTTTATGCAAACGTTTCTAAAAATTTTTTTAAAAGGTTATATTAATGTTTCTTCACAAAATTATTTCAGACCAAAAACAATTATCAAAAATATTAATATAACCTTTTAAGAACTGTAACGCTGCACTGGGGATCAGGGTGCAGGTTAATAACTGATCTCTAAGGATTTATTTAAAAGATTTGTTATTAATTAACAATAGGTATACCGCGACGAATAAGAACAGGACAACTCGATTTACTGCGTTTCGCTAACCGTGTTCGCTGTAGGGAACGGTGTAAGGTGTATGTATGTATGTATGTATGTATGTATGTAAGGTCTCAGCCAGGTAATAACCTTCCTGTTTTGGGCCAGCAAAAACCAGTTAAACATTTCATACAATTACAAATAATTTATTTTGACCGATTAATTGCCACCAGGTTATGTCGCGCTGTGTCGCGTTCTTTCGTTCCTCCAGGTGGCGCAAGTTACTTGGTTTGGTCCAAACTATCCAATTTCCAAGTAACGCTGGTCGGTCTATTGATTCCGTTCGAAAACCCACCAAATTTCCTATTTGTACGACCTATTTCTAGTGTTGCCACCTATGTTCAACCAGGAATCAATTTCCTTTGTCTACTACTAAGTAGTCGAGATCGAGAAAAATAAAAAAAAATTTTATTTGTTATAAAAAAAAGTTTTATTTGTTTATAACAATTCTATTTGTTAATAAACAAATCTCGTCTCGTGAGGGAACGAAAGAATGCCGAAATATACTTCCCAATTTCGAAACGCGTCTGCTGACCTCGTTATTGTTCGCGAGTTATTCAATTGTTAATTAACAATATTATTAACAATTGAACAACTATATCGTACTTGTTATACCCACCGTGACGTCACGCGCCGAGCCAGATACCTCCGTTGTTTGGCCAGACACCATTGTCCATAGGCCACTATAAGGTACCCTTACTATTTATGTATATCACAGTGTACGAAAAATGTTTTTATTTAACGTTGTTTATTTATATTGGTATCAATTTTTAAGTTAGATGTATAATAAAATTGATTGAAATGTTTACATTAAGTCAGAAGATTTTTAGAAGACATACAAATGTTTCCGAAATAAATTGTTCCAAAAGTTAATGAAAGTTTTATGCAAACGTTTCTAAAAATTTTTTTAAAAGGTTATATTAATGTTTCTTCACAAAATTATTTCAGACCAAAAACAATTATCAAAAATATTAATATAACCTTTTAAGAACTGTAACGCTGCACTGGGGATCAGGGTGCAGGTTAATAACTGATCTCTAAGGATTTATTTAAAAGATTTGTTATTAATTAACAATAGGTATACCGCGACGAATAAGAACAGGACAACTCGATTTACTGCGTTTCGCTAACCGTGTTCGCTGTAGGGAACGGTGAGGGGAAGGAGGGGGCCAGGGTCTCGCACACACGTAGTTCGGTACACGGCGGTACCATCAGCAGAGAGAGGAAATAAAACACCAACCTTTGCGGAGAATCCGGGACACTTGGTCGGGAGGCTGCTACTCTCTCTCTCTCTCTCTCTCTCTCTCTCTCTCTCTTTCGCACACTTTGCTCAATCGTACTCGCACGCTAGTTATGGGTTGACGTCGAATCAACCGTCCGTATAGCTCTGGCTCTCGGCGTGCTCGTGCGCGGTACATCGATCTCGCATCGAGCGAGCGCGTCGAGTACTGCGGTGTTCAGGCTGTAGCGGAGACCATTCTGTACGTGCGTGTTGACCTGATGCAGATCAAGTCTCGGGAATGCTGTCTACTTCCTACTAGGTGATTATTACTTCGTTTCTTCTTGCGTCTTCCACTAAGTTGTACGTTGTGAGTTTCAGGTACGAAACTCACCTGCCGCCGCATCGCTGCTCGGGGCCGACTCCTACTGATCTCCGCCCCGTCTACAGCTCCAGGTAACTACTTCGTCGTGAGGTTTACGCAATTATGCGTATTTGTATGCGTGCTTATCCCAGAGGTCGGCTATACACGTTGTTTGTGTACAGCAACCTAACCTCAATTTGTCTTATGCTGTTTCATGTACAGCTGTAGTCTTTACATGCAACTGTACTTTAATTTCCTTTATCTTTTGTCTTCTGTACATAGCTAAATATCCTCTTCCTTCTTCCTTACCCTCTTCATGCGTATTTGTTTTCATTAAGTATCTTGTTTACAGCTGTATTTTGGTTGGCGTTGGAGGTTCTCCTGCTTACTGCCTGAATACTGCCTCTTCGCCTTGACTGCTGTCCTGTGAGGCTTCGCAGAGTCCTGGCGGCTTCCCTGGTGATCGCCTCCCTTAGGATCCCTAGTATCCTGCCTACAGTGTCAGACCCAGAGGAGCCCACCTGATATTCTGTGAGCTCGCCCAAGGTCCTCATCGCCAGGACCACTTTAGTGTTTATGTACCGTGCTTGGGAAAGGGTTTTAGTATGTGAGGGTAGGTAGGGCTTATTTACTGTGCGGGTAGGTAGGTGTAGGGAATTATATATGGGTAGGTAGGTGTTCGTTGTGGGTTCGATACCTCGTTGCTTGACATGTGTAAAGCACATTGTCACAGAACATTTACAGAAACATTTGCGTAAATGTTTCATGAACGTTTCGAATAAATTATTTACAAAACGTTTATGAGATGTATTTAAAATTTTTTTGTACAACTTAAATATTGAGAAAAGTATCTCGAGGTAAAATGTTTTCAAAACATTCTATAAAAATTGGCTACAATATATCTTTGATTTTCCTTAAAATGTTTACGAAAATATTTTTCACAATGTTTCAATGAATTTTAACATTTTCCAAAAATATTTACTAAAAAGGATTTTAACAACATCTTATATACATTTATGAATTATTAATCTATGTTATTAATTTATGAATTAACTATAATTAGATCAATATATTGCTATACATTCATAAAGTAGTAATTCAGATTGTTGGAAAAAATAGAATATATATTATTTAAATCAATTCTTAATCACTTTGTAAATAGAAATCTTAATTACAGTTTTCATTATTTATTGCGATTAAAACAAATCGTCGGTTTAGAGGAAGAAGGTGCAATTTTAAAAGCGCGTTGGAGAAGATGCGATTTCAAAGATGCGTTGGAGAAGGTGCGATTTCAAAATGAAATTTAAAAGTTTACAAAATAACACCTTCTTCCTTCTCAAAATTTTTTTTGGTTGATTTTTTTTTAACCTTTAGACTGCCGGCATGGCCCATATATGAGCCACCTGTGACCTTAACAACTACTCTAGAGATATGAGATGTTTTTATGTATAAATTTTGCACATCAAAAATATCAATTTATAAGGCAAAAATGCCGGCAGTCTAAAGGTTAATTCTTTTACATAATATCAGTATAGGCAATGTCAATTTATGTATTTTTTTTTAACAAAATTGTTTTATAATATGTCTATTTATATTTATATTATTTATATTAAATATTTTCCTCATACGTTTTAAAAATGTTTTAAAAAACTGTTTTAATATGTCTATATATAGTGTAAGGGGTTTTCGGGTGCGCTGAATTTAATTCTGCCATTATTTTTGCAAAATTTATTGTTTAAATAATTTATTTAATCAAATTATTGTTAAATTATTTAAATAATGTATTGCAAAACGAATATTTCGCTATTTTCGCGAGTTAAATTTAGCTTGAAATCAAAAAATACCTACGGCGGCGTGATTACATCGACCAAATTACGTTTATTTGTTAATAAATTATTAATAATTTAAGTTTATAAATGAAAATAGCTTTTTGCTGATGTGAGAGTGTAAAAGCCAATAGTTTTCCAGCAAATGGTGATCTAGGGGTTTTCGGGTGCTCTGAATTCAAATCTGCCATTATTTTTGTAAAATTAATTGTTTGAATGACAAATTTAAACAAATTGTTGCAAAATCTTTTTTGAACTCATTGAATCAGAAATAAGATTTTTATTTTATAATATAATTTGAAATAAGTTTGCAAAAATAATGGAATATGATGGAATAATGAATTAGTTGAAAAAGAAATTTATAAGATGTAAAGCAATAAATGTTCCATATGTAAGCTTTGAATAATCAATCATAAAAACATTATTTATCAAAAGTAAAAAACTAAATTTATTGTTGTTTAAAAGATACACTTTATTATAAACAAATGATTAGATTTAATAACCATAACGGTAGAGTGGGTACAATGTGTGTAACTTCATTGGTGGTCAGACGCGGAATGAACATATCGAAATATTAAGAGACGCTTGCTCTAACAGTACCAACATTACAAAAGTATTACTATAATTTTAATTGTAATATTATAATACCATCAAGCCCACTCAATTAATATATATATATATATGGGTGGTTCTCTGTGACATCGAAGATGAAAAAAATAAATATTGCTATAACTGCGGGAATATGTTTTAGAGGTATCCAGTAGTTCTCCTGATTTTTTTTCAGATTTTTTCTGGGCCATTATTTTAAGTTACAGAGAGTCAAAGTTGACATTTTAGCACTTTTTTGCATTATATGCCCATTTTCATGAATTTTTAGCTCCCAGGGGATGCATTTTTCACTAAAAACATAAGTATGACTTTTTTTGTAAAATTTTCCGAACTTTTCATTAAAAATACTTTTAAAGACATAAATGTATGCTGTCACACTCTTGTAAGCCATTTAAACCTTAAATAGTGAAAATCAGCAATTCTGCTCCGGACTCTGGTAACCTAATACTGTCTAAAAGATGTCTTTTTATAGTCAGAAACTGCCTAAAAATTTCCAGAGTGGGTCTAAATCATTAAGATCACTTATGGTCAAAATATCCGGGAAAAGTGCCCGAAATATTAATAGAAATGTATATTTGTTGCTTTATAACCATGAATCTATTAGCACGATCATTGCAAAAAAATTTGTGCACTTACCTTGGAGTGGTAGAAAAGTATCTTCACTTGTTTCAGTATCCATCTAATCCCCTGTAAGCTGCTAAAAATACAAATATTATTATAAAATTATAAAAAGTTATTTTCTAAACATTTATAATGCTGAATTTTTAGTTTTACATCCCTTACAAGAATTATAATACTAATCTGAAGGGTTACTATAAATATATAAACATCATTATTACAATAACTGAATATACGTATTTAATACAAAAGATATATAAATAAATCGGATAGATAATTATAATGAATAATATGATAACGTGACAGTGACAAGTTTGTGAAATCTAAACAATGTATTACTGAATAATAATAATAATAATGTTGATACTTTTATAGTAATCCTTCAGATTAGTATTATAATTCTTGTAAGGGATGTAAAACTAAAAATCCAGCATTATAAATGTTTAAAAAATAATTTTTTATAATTTTATAATAATATTTGTATTTTTAGCAGCTTACAGGGGATTAGATGGATACTGAAACAAGTGGAGATACTTTTCTACCATTCCAAGGTAAGTGCAGAAATTTTTTTGCAATGATCATGCTACTGGATTCATCGTTATAAGGTAACAAATATACATTTCTATTAATATTTCGGGCACTTTTCCCGGATATTTTGACCATAAGTGATCTTAATGATTTAGACCCACTCTGGAAATTTTTAGGCAGTTTCTGACTATAAAAAGACATCTTTTAGACAGTATTAGGTTACCAGAGTCCGGAGCAGAATTGCTGATTTTCACTATTTAAGGTTTAAATGGCTTACAAGAGTGTGACAGCATACATTTATGTCTTTAAAAGTATTTTTAATGAAAAGTTCGGAAAATTTTACAAAAAAAGTCATACTTATGTTTTTAGTGAAAAATGCATCCCCTGGGAGCTAAAAATTCATGAAAATGGGCATATAATGCAAAAAAGTGCTAAAATGTCAACTTTGACTCTCTGTAACTTAAAATAATGGCCCAGAAAAAATCTGAAAAAAAATCAGGAGAACTACTGGATACCTCTAAAACATATTCCCGCAGTTATAGCAATATTTATTTTTTTCATCTTCGATGTCACAGAGAACCACCCATATACAGGGTGATCCAGAAACATAGGTAACATATATATATATTCCGATTCAGAAAATTAATTCGAGTATAACCCCGTCGGAATTTTTAAAAAATATTAATTAGGCGAGGCGTAATTAATTTCTGAAATGGGCCAATCAGAGGCCGGATTAGGGAAGAAAGGTGAGCGGCGTTGCCGCGCGAGTTTAATGCAACAGGTCAACGAGCGAAGCGGCCGAGGCGCCTGAACATAGCTAATGCGTATAGCAGAAGCGAAGATCGCGAAAGCGAATGAATCGCAAAATATATTTTACGAGATTGATTGTATGAATAAAATGTACAATCAAGGAAATGATTTTTATTTAAGTTTGAATTAGACCGCAGACTAATAAATTCATTACTACTATTATTAATTTACTTACTAAATCTATGATACGCGTGCGTTATAAATATGAGATTATTACAGTTTTTAATCTTATCGTATTTACATTAATTTATTGAAACCTTTATGACGAATTTTAAGACAATAAAATTTTGAATTGAATTAAGTTTTAATTTTAATAATTGCAATATAGCCAATAAATACGTTTACCATAAAGATATATCGCTACATATTGGAAATATATTAATTAATTTTGCAAGTATATTGTCAATAATATTGCTAGGTAAATAATTCCTAGTCCGTGTAAAATGAAATTTAGCTCAAGCCTCAATTCTCCGTTTAAAAAACATAATGCTACCGCGAGCGCTCTCCGATGTTCGCGCACATCAAATTTTGTGTTCGCGGAGTAAGCCCGCCGCGGGCGCTCTCCGACGTTCGCGCTCATCAAGTTTTGTACTCGCGGAGTAAGCCCGCCGCGGACGCTCTCCGACGTCCGCACTGCAAGAGCAAACGTGCTCGAAAAAAGTTACTTCGTTAAAATTACAATTCATTGTGTTTCAGACTTAATAAATATTTTGGAAAACACGTTCCAAATGATTAGGATAATAATTGCAATAGTCTGGCTGTTGAATTGAATTGAGTGTTCAATATACAAAATGCCAATGAATAACAACCATAAATTCGCAATATATTGGTAATATATTAGCAATAATATTGATAGTAAGTTAATTCCGAGTTCGTGTAAAATAAAATCTAGCTGAACCCTCGATGAAGTTTTATAATAGTCTGGGAATCATCTAGCTATAGTATATCAATAATAAGTTTACGTTTACCAAATATTTTTAAACTTATTTTTTATAATATATTAGTATATGCTGAACAAATCGATATCATTAAAATTAATTGTATCATATCTTTACTAAAAATCGGTATTATGAGAAATCGTGGATTTATGTGACGCATCTCAGTAATTATTCGGATGACCAAAGACCGACGTTTATTCACGTTTTCATTCACTTGAGGTAATAAAAGATCATCGATTCGTCGGTAGTATTGACAATTTGGATGACACGAAACATATTGGCGATATATTAATAATACTTTGGCAATATGTTGGCAACATATTGGCAACATATTGGCAATATATTGGCAATACTTTGGCAACATATTGGCAATATATTGGCAATATATTGGCAACATATTGGCAATATATTGGCAACATATTGGCAATATATTGATAATACAAATGATAAATATTTAACGGAATACACTTTTAACTGCAAGATTTAAGCCAGCCTTTAAGTCATACTTGCGCAAACACTTTCAGACACACATACAGCCCTACAATTAGCCATACAAAAAGATCAACTTTTCATTCCTTGTAACTACCCTCTGTATTGGTTGGTAATAAAAACCGATATAAGAAAAATCAACGAGTTATTTTGTTATTCTAAAATATCTGTTCTTTGTTGGTTTTCTTAACCTTTAGACTGCCGGAAAATCAATATTTGGACGCACCCCCTGATCGACACTTTGTGCATGATCAATCGTTGATATAAGATATCTTATATACCAGTTTTCTGAGGGCGATATGCTCTTTCAAATCCCGGCAGTCTAAAGGTTAAGTTGGCTTTTCGTACCAACCAATACAGAGGGTAGTTACAAGGAATGAAAAGTTGATCTTTTATAATTGTATGGCTGTATGTATATCTGAAAGTGTTTGTGAAAGTATGGCTTTAAGTCTGGCTTAAATCTTGCAGTTAAAAGTGTATTTCGTTAAATACCCGCGTAAAAAAATTAAAGTTTATATGAACTTTATGTTTGGCTAAACTTGATATGGGGTTGGCCAACGAGACTGAGCCGAACTTGTGCAATTTACTGTTCAAGTTTGGCGAAAGTATATCAAATGTTCAGCTGAAATTCATATAAAGTTTTTATAAAGTTTTTTTACAATTACTGACAAATAAAATATAGTTTATACTAAGTTTAGCTGAACTCAATATTAACGTGATAGCAAGTTCAGGTTTATAAAGTCATATAATGTTGATATCAACATACCCAAAGAAAAATTTTAAAAATCTTCTTTAACTGACATCAGTAAGAATACATCGGTTATAAAAACGGAGATATATTCCAAAAAATTCGAATCCGTCACTGAAAAGTGTTGCGAAAGTAGTTCAATTATTCGTATTTATGTCGATTTACGTATTGTAAAAATTTGGAATAAAACGCTACTAACCATAACATCCTAGGAAGTTCGTGAAACGAAATGAAAAGTTGATCTTTTAGTATGGCTAATTGTATTGCTGTATGTATATCAGAAAGTGTTTGTGAAAGTATAGCTTTAAGTCTGGCTTAAATCTTGCAGTTAAAAGTGTATTTCGTTAAGTACCCGCGTAAAAAAATTAAAGTTTATATGAACTTTATATAAACTTTAGGTTTGGCTAAACTTGATATGGGGTTGGCCAACGAGAATGAGCCGAACTTGTGCAATTTACTGTTCAAGTTTGGCGAAAGTATATCAAATCTTCAGCTGAAATTCATATAAAGTTATTATAAAGTTTTTTGACAATTACTGACAAATAAAATATAGTTTATACTAAGTTTAGCTGAACTCAATATTAACGTGATAGCAAGTTCAGGTTTATAAAGTCATATAATGTTGATATCAACATACCCAAAGAAAAATTTTAAAAATCTTCTTTAACTGACATCAGTAAGAATACATCGGTTAGAAAAACGGAGATATATTCCAAAAAATTCGAATCCGTCACTGAAAAGTGTTGTCCATTTCCTTAGTTTTGAAGACATAACCTGAAAGAAGAAATTTAAAGAACTACAAAGTATCTATTTTCACCATTTATCTAACCGATGTATTCTTACTGATGTCAGTTAAAGAAGATTTTTAAAATTTTTCTTTGGGTATGTTGATATCAACATTATATGACTTTATAAACCTGAACTTGCTATCACGTTAATATTGAGTTCAGCTAAACTTAGTATAAACTATATTTTATTTGTCAGTAATTGTGAAAAAACTTTATAAAAACTTTATATGAATTTCAGCTGAACATTTGATATACTTTCGCCAAACTTGAACAGTAAATTGCACAAGTTCGGCTCAGTCTCGTTGGCCAACCCCATATCAAGTTTAGTCAAACCTAAAGTTTATATAAAGTTCATATAAACTTTAATTTTTTTAGGCGTGTACTTAACGAAATATACTTTTAACTGCATGATTTAAGCCAGACTTATAGCTATACTTTCACAAACACTTTCTGATATACATACAGCCATACAATTAGCCATACTAAAAGATCAACTTTTCATTTCGTTTCACGAACTTCCTAGGATATTATGGTTAGTAGCGTTTTATTCCAAATTTTTACAATACGTAAATCGACATAAATACGAATAATTGAACTACTTTCGCAACCCTTTTCAGTGACGGATTCGAATTTTTTGGAATATATCTCCGTTTTTCTAACCGATGTATTCTTACTGATGTCAGTTAAAGAAGATTTTTAAAATTTTTCTTTGGGTATGTTGATATCAACATTATATGACTTTATAAACCTGAACTTGCTATCACGTTAATATTGAGTTCATCTAAACTTAGTATAAACTATATTTTATTTGTCAGTAATTGTAAAAAAACTTTATAAAAACTTTATATGAATTTCAGCTGAACATTTGATATACTTTCGCCAAACTTGAACAGTAAATTGCACAAGTTCGGCTCAGTCTCGTTGGCCAACCCCATATCAAGTTTAGCCAAACATAAAGTTCGTATAAACTTTAATTTTTTTACGCGGATATTTAACGAAATACACTTTTAACTGCAAGATTTAAGCCACACTTAAAGCCATACTTTCACAAACACTTTCAGATATACATACAGCCATACAATTATAAAAGATCAACTTTTCATTCCTTGTAACTACCCTCTGTATTGGTTGGTACGAAAAGCCAACTTAACCTTTAGACTGCCGGGATTTGAAAGAGCATATCGCCCTCAGAAAACTGGTATATAAGATATCTTATATCAACGATTGATCATGCACAAAGTGTCGATCAGGGGGTGCGTCCAAATATTGATTTTCCGGCAGTCTAAAGGTTAAGAAAACCAACAAAGAACAGATATTTTAGAATAACAAAATAACTCGTTGATTTTTCTTATATCGGATTTTATTACCAACCAATACAGAGGGTAGTTACAAGGAATGAAAAGTTGATCTTTTTGTATGGCTAATTGTACGGCTGTATGTGTGTCTGAAAGTGTTTGCGCAAGTATGACTTAAAGGCTGGCTTAAATCTTGCAGTTAAAAGTGTATTTCGTTAAATATTTATCATTTGTATTATCAATATATTGCCAATATGTTGCCAATATATTGCCAATATGTTGCCAATATATTGCCAAAGTATTATTAATATATCGCCAATATGTTTCGTGTCATCCAAATTGTCAATACTACCGACGAATCGATGATCTTTTATTACCTCAAGTGAATGAAAACGTGAATAAACGTCTGTCTTTGGTCATCCGAATAATTACTGAGATGCGTCACATAAATCCACGATTTCTCATAATACCGATTTTTAGTAAAGATATGATACAATTAATTTTAATGATATCGATTTGTTCAGCATATACTAATATATTATAAAAAATAAGTTTAAAAATATTTGGTAAACGTAAACTTATTATTGATATACTATAGCTAGATAATTCCCAGACTATTATAAAACTTCATCGAGGGTTCAGCTAGATTTTATTTTACACGAACTCGGAATTAACTTACTATCAATATTATTGCTAATATATTACCAATATATTGCGAATTTATGGTTGTTATTCATTGGCATTTTGTATATTGAACACTCAATTCAATTCAACAGCCAGACTATTGCAATTATTATCCTAATCATTTGGAACGTGTTTTCCAAAATATTTATTAAGTCTGAAACACAATGAATTGTAATTTTAACGAAGTAACTTTTTTCGAGCACGTTTGCTCTTGCAGTGCGGACGTCGGAGAGCGTCCGCGGCGGGCTTACTCCGCGAGTACAAAATTTGATGAGCGCGAACGTCGGAGAGCGCCCGCGGCGGGCTTACTCCGCGAACACAAAATTTGATGTGCGCGAACATCGGAGAGCGCTCGCGGTAGCATTATGTTTTTTAAACGGAGAATTGAGGCTTGAGCTAAATTTCATTTTACACGGACTAGGAATTATTTACCTAGCAATATTATTGACTATATACTTGCAAAATTAATTAATATATTTCCAATATGTAGCGATATATCTTTATGGTAAACGTATTTATTGGCTATATTGTTCACAAAACTTAATTCAATTCAAAATTTTATTGTCTTAAAATTCGTCATAAAGGTTTCAATAAATTAATGTAAATACGATGAGATTAAAAACTGTAATAATCTCATATTTATAACGCACGCGTATCATAGATTTAGTAAGTAAATTAATAATAGTAGTAATGAATTTATTAGTCTGCGGTCTAATTCAAACTTAAATAAAAATCTTTCCTTGATTGTACATTTTATTCATTCAATCAATCTCGTAAAATATATTTTGCGATTCATTCGCTTTCGCGATCTTCGCTTCTGCTATACGCATTAGCTATGTTCAGGCGCCTCGGCCGCTTCGCTCGTTGACCTGTTGCATTAAACTCGCGCGGCAACGCCGCTCACCTTTCTTCCCTAATCCGGCCTCTGATTGGCCCATTTCAAAAATTAATTACGCCTCGCCTAATTAATATTTTTTAAAAATTCCGACGGGGTTATACTCGAATTAATTTTCTGAATCGGAATATATATATATGTTACCTATGTTTCTGGATCACCCTGTATATATATATATATATATATTGAGAGTAAAAAATATTCAGCCTCCGTGCTTGACAATGCAGTTGTAGTTTGTCTTCTGCTATTCCAATTGATTGCTCCACCTTGTAGAAGAAAGACATACCCAGTTACTGATCTGGGATCATGAGGGTCCGATGCCAACTTGCGTCACAAAAACCAGTAATTCTGCTACCCATATTTGCTGAGTAATGAAGAGAATAATTTTTAGTTCGCTGTAGATATCTAAAAATATGTTTAACAGCCTCCCAATGAGTAGTATTAAAGCAATTATTAAAACGACTGATGTAACTAACGGCGAAAGCCAAATCCGGGCGAGTCGCTTGTGTTAAGTAGATTAAAGTACCTACTGCGTTTTGATAAGGTATTTTCTTGAATTTTTGAGAATCTGATTCTTTCATATATGTAGTAGCAGTTAAGTTGATTGAGAGTTCCATTGGTGTAGAAATTTCCTTGGATTCATTAATTCCAAATTTCTGCAGAATACTAATAATATAATCTGTTTGATATTATTGAATAATACCTTTTTCTCTATATTACGTTTGATATCAATTCCTAAACATCGTCGGGCTGGTTCACGGTCTTTTACTTGCTTAAGTTCATAAAGAGAATTTCTTAATTTACATACTTGATTTTTATGCTCATCGATGACAAATCCCTCTGGTTGTTGTAAATAAATCTCTTCGCTCAATTCTCCGTGTAGAAATGCGGTTTCAATATCCAAGTGTACAATGTCAAGGTTGATTCTGGCTGCAAAAGCGAAAAGTAATCGAAGCGATGTATAGCGTACAACTGGGGAATATGTATCTACGAATTCGGTACCATGAATTTGGTTATAACTTTTAACCACCAGTTTGGCTTTATACTGTGTTGAACCGTCTGGGTTTATCTCCTTTTTGTAAACCCACCTGCATCCTATAACAGAACGGTCAGATGGTAGACTGGACAAATCCCAGGTTTTATTTTTGATTAACGATTGATATTCGGTCTCCATAGCGTTCCACCATTGATGTCGTTCGCTGCTATTCACTGCTTCATTGAAATTATGAGGTTCAGATGGTCCGTTTGATGCTGAAAACAGAACATAATCATCTAAACGTTTAGGTGTTTTCTTTGGCCTAGAAGATCTCCGATATTTGTTTTGTGTTTCATTTTCGGAATTATCCGAACTACCTTGCGAGTCATCATTGACTTTAGAATGATTTACGGGTTGTTATTCTACAACAATGGCGGGGTTATTATCGATATTATTATCTGAGATGTTGTCACGTTGGTCTTCATTTGTAGTAATATCATCATTCGTAGTAAGATTATCACGTTCAGTATAAGAAGTCTCAATAATTACTTTTGGTTCACTAACTGGTAAATGTATAATGTTCGGTTGCACTTGTGATGTGGATCTTTCTTGAAAAATAACATCTCTAGCTGCAAAAGTCCTCTGGGTTGCGGGATTCCATAATCTATACCCTTTTTGGTTAGGACAATAGCCTATCAATATACATTCTGTGGCCTTGGCATCGAGTTTATCTTTGAATTGCACGGGAGTATGTGCAAAAGCTTTTGAACCAAAAATTTTTAAATGAGAAAGATCGGGCTTGGTACCCGTCCAACAATGTTCCGGCATCAGTTCATATAAGCATTTCTTCGGCGATCGATTACAAAGATAAGCAGTTGCTATTGCTTCAGCCCAAAATTTTTTAGGCAACTGAGGCTCGATAAGCATACATCTCGCTTTATCAAGTAACGTTCGATTGGTACGTTCTGCACGCCCATTTTGTTCTGGATTATAGGGTACTGACGTTTCGTGATGGATGCCCATTGAAGTATTCGAGATACTCTTTCCCGTTGTCAGATCTAAGAGTTTTTATTTTCTTGTCACATTGATTCTGGACAAAATTAATAAAATGTGAAAAACTTTTCGAAACTTCGTCCTTCGACTTAAGAAAATATACAAATATTTTTCTCGAAAAATCATCTATAAATGTTAAGAAGTAATTCGCTTTACCTAGTGACATTTCTGATACGTAGCAAAGAACCTCACCTTCTGCGTGTGTACTGCGGTCTGCGTCTTATTAGCTGTGGTTACTGTTGATGTCGTGGATTTACGAAGATTATGCAAAATGTTTTTATTTCTACACATGTTTCGATGCACCGGAATCTTAAATCCACTCATCATTATTTATTTTCGTAGTAGCTGTGAGACTCAAAAAAGAATGAAGTATTTCTTCGTCGTCGTGACTTTCTTGCGTTTGCTCAGTACTTACATTGTTCGATTTTGCATCACTTTTCCTCGGAGCATTACAGTCACGCGAAAAATGACCGAACTTATAACAATTCAACAACGAGGTTTCTTATGCGGGTTTCCGTTGGTATTGCGATGTTGCCACTTCGATTGTTTGTCTCGATTATACATTGAGCGGGAATAGGCTGAGAATCCGAAATATCTGTAAATCGGCCTTCCTGGAGCAATTTTGTTTTCTCTAAATCGGAGCTCACATTGATCCCCGAACTACCTAATGCCATAATCATTGATTTGAAATGTTGCGGCAAGCTTGCGAATAAAAGCATGTCTATCCACTCGTCAGGCAATTATTATAAATAAATGATTAGATTTAATCACCATAACGGTAGAGTGGGTACAATGTGTGTATTTTCATTGGTGGTCAGACGCGGAATGAACAAATCGAAATATTAAGAGACGCTTGCTCTAACAGTAGCAACATTACAAAAGTATAACTATAATTTTAATTGTAATACTAGCCATATTACCTCGGTCGCTAACGCTCCCTCGGTTGAATCACATTTTTCAGGCTAGACGTTGATTATAAAGTGTAGTCTTAAATTTATTATTAGTTTATAAATTTATTAAACCAATTTTTTTCATGTGCTTTAAACTATTAATTAAAATTTGTTGTTATATTATTAAATCAAATAAAAATAAATTATAAATTATTTTATTTTAAAAAATGTATACAATTTATTCCTTTTACTCATCATGATATTTAACTATAACAGTTTATTTTCGAATATTGGTTTGTATTATTTTCTCTCTGCATTTACAGGCTTGAGACTGTCATATAATCAACGTAAATATAATGTGTATTAAAAGTTTCAAATATTTGATTTTCTAACATATATATATTTCAAAATTATGTATGGTATAATACGTAAATATTTTAAAATTGATAAAAATATACGTTCCAATATGGCTGCATTAAAAATAAAATAAATAATATAATATGGCATCTCGTATATTCGTATTTATTTTATATATTTTGTAATTTTTTGTTTCATTAATATCTAAACAAAGTTCTAAAATAATATCACTTTTTGCAGACAATGTATTCTAACAAGTATTATGAAAATATTTTAATTGATATTTGAATTAATTATTTGAAAATTTGTATATTTTATAAATAATTTTATCAATAAAATGTCGTTTGATGCAGACAATGAATTTTAAATTTGTTTATTTCTTCAGTATTTTAGTAAAAAATTGTCGCTTGATACAGACAATGAATTTTAAATTTGTTTATTACTTCAGTATTTTAGTAAAAAAAAATGTCGCTTGATGCAGACAATGTATTTAAATTTGTTTATTTCTTCAGTATTTTAGTAAAAAAATGTTGCTTGATGCAGACAATGAATTTTAAATTTGTTTATTTCTTCAGTATTTTAGTAAAAAAATGTCGCTTGATGCAGACAGTTGATTATTTTAAAATTTATATATTTCATAAATAATTTTGCCAATAAAATGTCGCTTAATGCAGACAACTAATATTTTAATATTTGTTTATTTCTTAAGTAATGATATATTGAAATGTTGCTTGATGTAAATAATGTGTACTTGAAAAATATTCTTTATTATACGTAATTTTATCTACAAATTTTATCTGATGCTTATATCTTATTATTTTATAATTCGTTTGCCTAATAAGTCGACCTTAAATTGATTTTTAAAAATAAAAAAAAAAAACGATTTAAGTATCAAACACTTCAGAAAAAACTATATTCGTTGTATATATTATTACATTATTATTTAAATTACTCTCATTTATATTAAGTATATCTCCTTTTGTATTAGTGAGTAACATTGACGATTTCGAAAATTTTATTTTTAGATTTTTTCATTTGTAACTCTTGATAATGTAACTTATAATTGACCATGACTAAATACAGGTCTTGGTAAATATAGACCTACTTTTTTAAATGATTGACCTTGTGCTTTATTTATGGTCATAGCGAAACTTGGTCTAATAGGAAATTGTCGTCTAACCATATTGAAAGGTGTATCATCCTTTGATGGACATAAATCTATTCTTGGAATCATCACAATTTGTCCTGAATTTTTACCTATTGTAATTTCTCCATATATAGTGTACTGTTTTAATTCCTAAGTAACATAACGATCATTCCTTTTTTTAATACTAATTTATGCGGTGGTAAACCATTTGGTATTAATGAATTTATAAAATCTATTGTTATTGTTTCATCCAACTTATTATTTTCATCATTAGTAATAATACTATCAATGCTTAAATATATCTCACCGTCACCTTCAATTCTTTCAATTATTTCGTTATTAATTGCTAAAACATCACTATTTATAGGTGAAAGAATTACTTTGTCTTTAAGAGTATATAAATCATCAATATTTATTTTATTACCAAAAATATCATCTGTCATTTTATTAAATGTAATAAATTCTGAAGGAATTTTTATAACGTTATTATCAATTTCAAATTTTTTAATATTTTTATTTTCTCCAATATTTAATAACCACGTTTTAAACATACTGTTTGAATTGACCAATCTTAGATTATTATTTAATGTAAGTTTTTGAAATAATTGCCATAAAGAACTACTTTTTACACATGATTCTAATATTTGAGTTCTATTTCCGTATCGAACTATAGGAAGTGTTTGTCGAAAATCGCCAGATGTTACTAATATTTTACCACCAAACGGTTTATTATTTTGACATAAATCTCTGAAAAAAATATCTATAGCTTCTAATGCATATTTACAAGTCATTGATATTTCATCCCAAATTATTAATTTAATATTTTTTAAAATTTGACCTATTTGTGAATTTGGTGAAATGTTGCATGTTGATTGTTCGTTTAAATTAAATGGTATTTTAAATGTTGAATGGATAGTTTCATCACCTATTAATAAATTTGCTGCAATACCAGTCCAAGCAACTGCTAACTCTGGTATTTTGTTTAATTTCACAAATTTTATAATAGCATTTAATAAATAACTTTTTCCACTACCACCAGGACCATTTAAAAAAAATAAATTTTCTTTTTTATTATCGTAAACTGCTTCTACTATTGTATCAAATATTGTTTTTTGTTCCAATATGTTAAAGATTTTAACAATATTTCTATGTCATTATCTTCATTTGCAATAATATCATTATAAAACATATCACTGTGATTTTCATTATCAATATTATCAATATTAGGTAAATTAAATTGTTGCAATGTTAAATTATGTTTTGATAAAACGTTGTCTATATTTTTTAAAGCCTTTTGTTCTCCTAAACTTTCAGGCAATTTTGGATCAAAGAAATGTTCTTTATTTTTATTATAAAGTTTCAAGGCATCAAAATTGTGATCAATTTAGCTACATAAAATGTAAAATTTATATTAATATTTATACATAATAATCAGTTAAATCACTATACATTGTTTATATTAATAATAGAATATAATAATATTAATAATAGAATATAATATTTTGTATAGGTTGTTCTAACTGAAGGCGTATAGGTGTATGTATATACGCGAACTATCTATGTATACATATATATCTATAAATTGATGAATCGGTACTTATGCTGACAAATTCTTACGGGAAATGGGAATTTTGCTTACTTTAGGGGGAATTATGCCGACGTCAGCATAATTCCACCGAAAATTCAACCATGTATTGGTACCTATGCCGACACACAAAAAATCGGAAAATTAGCTTTGTGAGCCCCGCTTTGACGTTATAATATTAATGGCCTCCGGCCTCCGGCACCTCGAAAGATGTTATAGCTCCAATCCTTCATTAATATTATAAGGTCAAAGTGTGCTTTTTTACCCGTGAGGGGTATTTAGGTATTTGGGTTATTGGTTTTTTATGCATTATTCTATCAATTAATATTCTCCCCCTTATATCTGAGTCGTTACATATGTTTTATAACCTCAAAACACCAAGATAACACGTAGTGTCACCATAAGTACCGATACTGATGTTTATACACGGTGTATTGTAATTCGTACACATAAACATACCATCGGATAGAGCGCAAAATTTTAAGAAAAAAAGCTTTCTTCCATTTTTCGATCTGACCAATAGGAAAGGAGCTATTGTTAATTATAAACCGACCAATCAGCGCGCGAGAAGGCCCGGATGGGCGGTGATAAGCGGCGATGGGCGGGGCTAATTTTCGTCAGTCAGTAGAGAGGGAAAATAATGGTCGGTTTCCACCGACCACCGAAATATGGTAGCACCTTGCACATGCGAATAAGGCGCATGTGGGCAGCGAGCGCAATAAATAAATAAATAAATAAATTAATTATGTTAATAAATAAAATCATAAATAAATAAATAAATACATTAATTAATTAATAAATTAATTAATAAATAAATTAATTAATAAATAAATACATTATTTAATTAATAAAGTTAATAAATAAAAAAAGGTAATAGATCAATTAAATGATAATAAATTAATAAAACGGGGATAAGGAATAGATAATAAATAATTTAATTTTCTTAATAATTTTTTAATAATAAAAAAAAAATAAAAAAAATACTACAAAAGCTGCTCGAAATGACGGCCTTCCACCTCCAGAGCTAGCTCTGCTCGCCGCTGTAGGCTTAAAACAGCTCTCCGCACCATGTCCTCGTTGTTCCTGACATGTTCGAATGCTGCTTGGATTCTGTCGCGACATTGTTGTTCTTCCCGGACAGGGGTTCGGTAAACGATCTCTTTGATACAACCTCATAAGAAATAATCTAATGGGGTCAGATCAGGAGATCGTGGTAGCCATAAAATTGGTCCATTCCTACCAATCCACCGGTCCGGGTATGTGCGATTAAGAAAATCCCTCACAGCATTCGAAAAGTGTGCAGGAGCCCCATCATGTTGGTAAAGCATATTTAGACGTCTATGTAATGGAAGCGTTTCCAGTAATCCTGGCAACGTTTCCATTAAGAAGTCCAAATATGCTTGTCCGTTCAGGCGTAGCGGCAGATAAACAGGACCGATCTGAAAAATAAACACGAGACCAATAATTTATTAGATTTAAAACTTTTGTACTATTTTTATGCGGAAAACTATTTTTTTATTTTCGATTCAAAATGTTTCCAAGAACTTCATGAGCAAAACTAATATCACGCACAGACGCAAAGATTTTTATTTATAAAATAGGCGATTGTTTACATAATAGAGGAATAACTTTTTTAGGCACGACCGCGTAGCGGAAGAGTCATACATATATTTTCGTTATCAAAAAATCTCTTCTTCGCGATAACTCGCTTCCTATTCAACCAATCAGGCTCAAATTTTACAGAGATTCTCGTCTCACACAACTAAAACTTCATAGAAATGTGTTTTGAGGTGTTTGGATTTCGAATCATGTGTTTTTAGATCGGCATCAAATTTTACATGCATCTATATTTTATGATTCTGAATTCCGGAAATTTTTTTTTTATTTTAACCATTTTTTAGCCATTTTTTAGACATTTTTTAATTTTTGCAAATTTTTTTTTAATGATATAGTGAATGTAATGAAATGATCAATAGTGCACCTGAGCGAGCATTAAATTACCTACATTTAAAAAATAATAAAATTCATAAATTTAGCATAAGTAGGTATTGTGATATTTAATAAAATTTCTTGATCAGGTGTTTGGAACATGTATCATGACTTTTTATAATATTTTATATGATATTTGAAACAGTAATAAAAGAATTAATATACTCAAACAAAATTTTATTTATTGGAACTACAAATTTAGTTGCAGGAAGCTACGTGCCAATGAATTGGCAGCGGTTTTTTTTTGTTTCCCGATCCTGTGCATTGGCTGGAAATACGAGCACTTTTTCGTTGAATATAAAGCGAATAGCAAGTGCATTACGGGGGAAGCTATTTAATTAATATTATTGAATTGATTATTGTGATTGATTCTAAAAGGATCGCGTGGAATCAAAAACTATTAAAGTAAAGTACTAAATTAAATTAAGAATTTATGTACTTACGATTTGGCCGTCTATTATTCCAGCCCAGACGTTGATAGACCACGTGTACTGATACTTCGTTTGCCTAGTGACTCGAGGATTTTCTACGGACCAGTAGTGACTGTTGTGCTGGTTGACTGTGCCATCTCGAGTAAATGTACTCTCATCCGTCCAAAAGATGTTATTCAGAAAGTCCGGGTTTACACGAACTTGAGCCAAGAGGCCAGCGCAAAAATAAACCCGGGCAGCAAAGTCTTTTGGAAAAAGCTCCTGCACTCTAGTAAAATGGTACGGATGCCTTCCCATTCCCCGTATGCTGACATGGACGCGACTGTGAAATACACCTACTTGACGGCTCAATGCACGAGAACTTGTACTAGGGTCTTCTTCGAAAATCCTCTCGGTCCGCTCCTCCATTGCTGGTCGAAGAACTCGACGAGCAGGGCCAGCATCCGCACGTCGCGGTGCACATTTCCATTTTCGCGTAAACGTCTATACGTTCGAATGAAAGTTTGCCAATGTGGATGACGCCGATTTGGAAATCGCTCACGGTACATACGAGCAGCCACAACAGCATTTCCATTAGCTCGACCATACATAAAAACAATGTCGGCATATTCGCGAAACGTAAAATTCGGGATACGTCGTATAACACGTCTTTCCATTGTGAGCTTGAAAGAATCACTGCTTAAAGAAAAGGGGCTAACTTATATGATAACAACAGCAATAGCAATAGCGCTTACATCGGAATGACCGCTGCCTGAGCATAACAAGACACGACCTAAGAAAATGAAATTCCATTCGAATAGATGTAATTGATGAAAAATAAAAGTTTTTAAATTATTTATTCCTTTTTTTTTATAGTTATTTATTTCCTTATTTATTTGTTTATTTACTTTTGTAGTTATTTATTTCTTTGTTTTTTATTCATTTGTTGGCTCGTTTGGTTCTTTATTTTTTTATTTTTCTATCTATTTATTTATTTAATTATTAATTTGTTTAATTATTTATTAGTTTATTTATTTGTTTCGTTACATATTTGATTGTTTAATCAAGTATTTTTACGTTTATTTACTTATTTATTTTGTTAATTTTATTAATTTATTTAATGACTTGTTAATTAATTTACTTACTTAATCATTTCTTTCGTTTATTTATAATTTGTTTATTTAATTAATTGCTTCCCTATGTATTTCCATGGTTATGCACTTATTTACTTATTTTATTAGTTATTTTTTCAGATTATTATTAATTTGTTTATTATTTAGTAATTCGTTTGTTTAATTATTTGTCAGTTAATTTTTTTAATTATTTAGTTAACAACATTCCAATTGAATAGGACATCGCGGCCGTACAAAAAGCTTTAAATTATGATGTAATTTATGGAAAATAAATAAACTTTAATTGTTTATTCTTTTATTATTTGTAGTTATTTATACCCTTTTTTAATTTATTACCCCTTTTATTTATTTATCCCCGTTTTATTAATTTATTACCATTTAATTGATCTATTACATTTTTTATTTATTAACTTAATTAATTAACTTTATTAATTTATTTATTTATTTATTGCGCTCACTGCCCACATGCGCCTTATTTGCATGTGCAAGGTGCTACCATATTTCGGTGGTCGGTGGAAACCGATTATTTCCCCTCTCTACTGACTGACGAATATTAGCCCCGCCCATCGCCGCTTATCACCGCCCATCCGGGCCTTCTCGCGCGCTGATTGGTCGGTTTATAATTAACAATAGCTCCTTTCCTATTGGTCAGATCGAAAAATGGAAGAGAGCTTTTTTTCTTAAAATTTTGCGCTCTATCCAAAGGTATGTTTATGTGTACAAATTACAATACACCCTGTATATATATATATATATATATATATACATATATGCACCTGGCGAATTTATTTCTCGATCGACTAATACTACACGTACAATTTTATTTTTTATTGGAAAGAATGTCAATATACGTCAAAACACTATAGTTGCTATTATTATTGATATACCCATTATTATTATTATTCCCATTATTTCCCTCCTCGTATTTTTCACATATTAAAGTACATAATTAAAATAAAATTATACATTACAATACAAGAAGTTTAAAATATGTCTGAAATAGTAATAATATTCATGCAATTAGTAACCTAAACGTTATCGACTAATAATTTAATTATAAAATGAATTCATATTCACCCATTATGCTATTATAAAAAATGGATTAAAATAGTGTAAAAAATCAAAATCTAGTTACACAATGCATTAATTGTAACGATCACGTAATTTATTTTTTTTTTACACGTAAACACAAGTTCTTAAAAAATTGTTGCACAAGAGTGTAATGAAAAGTTATATCTTGGTCTCTCTTGGTCTGACTTGGAGACCAAAAAAGGGTCGGCTATTACACTAACGCTCGAAAACTTAGGACATGTACTTCATGCTTCCGACTCGATCGAAGCACGATATACGTATAGTGACGTATTTTGACGTTTTAAAGCTTTTGCAATGTTAACTGTGTAACTGTTGTAAACCTACAAATTTACCTTCGAAAGTTTTTGTAGTTTTCTCGAAGGTGGGATTATATATATCGTGATTTTATTTTTTATTAAGTACAGATTTGTTCCTTTTTAATGTTTAATATTTACTGGCGTTAATGAATGATGAAGTTAAATTACAGTACTTATTTTATAAACAAATTGCTGAATATTCTTAATATTCTTATAAATATTTATGGCATTGCAAAAAATAATTTTTTATGTTAATAGCCGAGTATAAATTTGGAATCACGGACTTTCCCAGACGGCAAAAAAAATACAAAAAGAATTCTTTTAGAATTCGTCAAAATAAAAAGAATTCTTTTTTTTTATTCTGATAGAATTCAAAAGAATTCATCAATGAATTCATTTTTTAATCATGATATGTCACCTGTTTAGAGCGCTTAAAGTATTCAAATAGTATTCTTAAAACAATAAAGTGTTCCAAAACAAATCTTTAAGTGTTCGGAAGGTAATAGAAACGGATTCATAAAGTATTCTATAAAATGTTTGTAAAACAGTTCCTTATCCGTTCTTAATATATTCTTTTAGAATCTTGTCAAATTCAAATTTTTTATTCAAAATGCATTTTATACAGCTCATTAAGAATGCTTAAAGAGTTCGGAAAGAGAATTCATTAAATATTCCTAATGAAATCTATTAGTTCAGATGAACAAAATATGTAATTATAAAGAATTTTACACTGTTATAAGTTACTTTTATTTATTTATATTTATTTCTAAATAATGTATTAAATACAAAATTATATTTCTTCAAAAACATTTTTTATGACATTAGAATACAAGTTTTATATTCTAAGTGTATCATTTTGTACACAAAACATAACAGTATAATCCTATAATGATGCTAATTTTTTTCTACGTAGTATCCGTTCTTTCGAATGCGGTTGAGAAAATTGATCTATCTCTTTATGAAAGAGTTATGATTTTTTAATGTAAAAAAGTGTAAAAGTCAAGTTATAACTATTAAGTCCTCCAACGTCCACAAACCGAATGATTTATTTGCATTTTTTATCATAGAAAAAAATTAATTAAAAAAGAAAACAACAAAGTTTTTACACTTTTTTACATTAAAAAATCGTAACTCTTTTTCATAAAGAGTTAGGTCAATTTTCTCGACCGCATTCGAAAGGACGGATCCAAAACTATGTACAAAAAAATCAGCATGATTAATGAAATATTTATATCAATCAAATTTCAAATTTAAACCTAATATTCATTTTCATTAAACTGTATAATAAAGAGTAAACGTTTCGCTTACTAACAATCAGGAAGATTGAGGGAGTATTACACTTAAAATTGGAAAAATGAATTTTGACTTCAAAAATTGTTATAAATAAATATTTTCTTGTTATTTAAGTTATATTTACTTAAAATTTTAAGTGTATTACCCGCTTAATTAAAAGAAGAGCGCTTTTGTACTGATTATAATAGTTTCTCACAAAATGAGAACAGAAAAAAAGAATACAACTTCATTTTTAATTATTTAGACAGAAAATAAAAACATTTTCATGAACTTTAGTAAAAAAGCGTCTTTATTGATCGTCACGAACAAACAGTTGTTAATCGATGTTAGTAAAGTTACAAAAGTTACAATTTTGCCGACGTTTCGGACGTTTTTTCGCCATCCCTTTTCAAGGCAAATTTAAACAAGAACTCAAAAAAACAACATGTCACTCGTGTGGTTACATCTCGCAAAAGATACTCTTTCAGGTATAATTATTCTAATGTCAATCTATGTTGTCGCTATCAGAACACTTGTTAAAAAATATACATAGGACCTCCCCGAAGAGAGTCCCAAGTCAACAACAACAAGTTGACTTGGGACTCCCTTCGGGGAGGTCCTATGTATATTTTTTAACAAGTGTTCTGATAGCGACAACATAGATTGACATTAGAATAATTATACCTGAGAGAGTATCTTTTGCGAGATGTAACCACACGAGTGACATGTTGTTTTTTTGAGTTCTTGTTTAAATTTGCCTTGAAAAGGGACGGCGAAAAAACGTCCGAAACGTCAGCAAAATTGTAACTTTTGTAACTTTACTAACATCGATTAACAACTGTTTGTTCGTGACGATCAATAAAGACGCTTTTTTACTAAAGATTACTTGGACGAACGATAAATTCATTTAAACAATATATTTTCATGAACTGTTTAAAGTTATGTAAACACGTTTAAGAATTGCTGACTGTACGCCGTATATTGCTTGGGCGTTCTTTTAAACCCTCATGAGCGTGCTGGACGTAATGATGGAAATGTTCCTTGCACGATTTCTTATTAAATGATTTATCCGAATTGGATACCGTATCTGTAAAAATTCAAATATTCATGTAATATGATATAAAAAAATTTATTTCATTATTTCAAATGCAAAACACAATATTACCGCTTCCTTAATTTCGCGAAAATTCGCGCGGGACAGGGGTAGTGTACGCCCAACAGTCAACATAATACCCCCTCCACTTACGCACCTGCTAAGAAAGAACATATACCAGTTTCGCGCAGTCAAAACAATAGAGTCGATTGACCTGTGCACAACGGCGAGATTATTCAGGAATTGAAAAATTGAAAATTTCGATTTACGCCAGGACATCCGCGATAAACGCATAACAAAATTTTTAATAGACAGAGTGTCGGCAAAAAACTTAATCGGTTTGGAGTCAAACAACCTATCTCAATCACAAAGTCAAGCGATGGAGAGGCAAGTTATTTATTAATATTTAGATTTTTTAAACATTTTATTTAAATTAATAATTTATAATATGTATAATATTTCATACTCATAATATATAAAATAATTTATTTATGTTAATCTAAAGAGAAAATTATTTATTTATTTATTTATTTATTTATTTATTTATTTATTTATTTATGTATATTGAGGAACTATATAAATATAATATTACATATTGATAATAAAAGAAAACAGATCATATGTATTTGTCGAATGCAATATGTATTATTTGAATTATACTATTCAAGTTTAACCATTGAACCATTTGACAGCTGCTTTTATATGTCATAATCAGGTAAATAATTTCTTTTTAATAATTAAGACATAAGGGTGATTCCTAAAAACGTGGTCACTTTCTTTTATGCCTGGAGGAAAATATTTAAATTATGTTTATTAATATTTTCCTTCAGGCATAAAAGAAGTGACGACGTTTTTAGGAATCACCCTTATGTCTTAATTATTAAAAAGATATTGTTT